>OZ020261.1:3757003-3966282 GCA_963971285.1 Astropecten irregularis | reverse complement strand
CCCATTTGCAATACACAAGTACAGGACGCACGTGTACAAATAGCACGTAATTTGGGTGCAATAAAAGGGGAAAAACTTTGTTCCAGTTGTAACGAGGTTCCGTGAAAGTCCGACTGACGGGACGCAATTGGGGGCCGTCCATAAAGTACGTACGCACGAATTGCCGACTTTTTGGACCCCCCTCCCCCTCTGTACGCATGGCGTACGCAGTGGTTCCCATCCCCCCCCCCCCCCCCTCCCCCCTGTACGCATACGCATTCAGTTCTCATGGTCCCTTGCTTTAGCATCATTAAAATGTCACCGTAATCCGGGCCGGTACCGTTATTGGGACGACACTTTCAAATTCTGAAATGAATGACTAAAGTTTAACAGGTTTTTTATACATTTACAGATGGATTTTGCTATTTTTTACCATGTTGAGTAAGACAAAAAAAGGAAAAAACAAAACAATCCCGGTGCTTGTTCACTTTTTTGACCTCTTCTTTTCGCGCAATAATGCTATGCAAATGTTTCGTTTGCGTACGGTACGCATTGGCCTTAACCCCCCCCCCCCCCCCCCCCCCGTACGCATAGCGTACGCATCGGTAACAACCAGGACCCCTCCCCCCCGCCCCCCCCCCCCCCCCCCCCCCCCCCCCCCCCCCCTCGTGCGTACGTACTTTATGGACGGCCCATTGGCATTACAATTCCACTGGTGCCAAACCTTTCACAGGGGGACTGTAATAAATGCATTCTTATGATTCGTCAAATTATGGCATATGAATATAAAGGCCCATCGAACATCGCTGGCTGGATGAGAAAAATCTTGAAAAAATACAATAAAAATGGCGCTTTTGAAAATAGCTGATGGAATTAATTAAATTCATTGGTGCCAAACTTTTCAGAGAGATTGTAATTGTCGTGCAGATCCGGCCTCATTGATCGCATTGCAGAGGAATATAATGAGCACTGTTACCACTGCTTGGAAATATTTAGTCCCATTTTGAAATCTTGAAAAAGCTATCTAAAAACAAAAATGGATGTGTAGTAATGTACTTAGACTTGAAACTTAATGACATGAATCTTGAATAAAATAAATACAGGCAAGCAAACAAAATGATCGAGTTGTCTCAAAGAAAAAAAAATAATTGTTACTTTTGAAGGTTTTTCTGATGAGGGTAAACATATGATGAATTATCTTTTTGAACCAGTCAATTTTATCAGTGTCCCTATCTTTGGGCTATCGCTTACCCGTGAGTGAAAGCGATTTGTTTTAGTGGAATGCCAATGGAAAGAAAATTGTATTGGCCATAAATAACCGCTATTAAAAAGACTCGCCTCACACTCTAGGTTGCCATGACTAATATTTACCACAATAATTAGTGCATTCATCTAATTCCTTATCGCTGATAATTATATGTCTGGGTCAAAATTCATCGGGTGGCTGTCTGAGACAATTTTATCAAATTACCGCAGCTAGATATAAAGACGCTTTTGAAAATAGATGACACAAATGGCGGAATTGATTTCATTGTTGCATTTCAAACCTTTCATAGAGGGATTTGTATGAGACATGTTACGTGGTAAGAGGTCTAATTGCAATTACTAATTTAATTACGTGGCTTGAAGGGAATACGTGGCACAGCTGACCTGGGTGGGTTTTTATACATAATTATGTTAATTGCAGGCTCGAACTTGATAACACATGAACGTTATTCACATTTTACAGAAAGAAATTTGAGTTTATGTTTTCAAACACAACCGTGTTTTAGCATGCTTAGTATGCATTATACTGACATATTGTCGAAATATGAACGATGATATGAATTGAACAGACCATGGAGTAACGGGAGAAAGCATCGGCAAGATACATTATAGTTGATTTGACGTTGTCGTGATTATAATGAATTATGTCTCTCTGGTTGATACTTCAGATACTCGAAGACGTTCACTAAATACAACCCTTTCGCATAAGATTGTTTTAACTGTTTGCATGAAATTGACCACAATGGAAATTGACTGGTTTTTATCCATTGAAAAATCAAAAAATGATTGGAGCTGAATTCGAACCAGCGACCTTCTGAATAAAATTCCGATGCTCTTTTAACCTGAGCTTTCCATACCTATGTCGGGGCGTCCCTAATAGTCATTTATCTTTATTCGATTGACAGTCAGAAGCCATGAAACCACTCACATACCGCTATATCATTGCATGTATGAGCATCATTAAAGGTAATATCATACTTTGGTTTTTGCCAAAGATGCAGATTCATGGGTAAAAATATAAAGGGAGATACAGTAACAGTCATCTGTGAAATGTTCAGTCCCACACGGTGCCCCCTTTTGAGAGAACAGTGACAAATGCCCATAGTACTTTTTTTCGTGGTCATTGATTTAACTCGCGCTCTTTTCAGGATAAAAACAGCATGTCAGGCAGAAAAATATTAAAGGTATGTTTCTAAAATCAGAATATTTCTTTCCTGTTTATAGTTATAGGTAAATTCTTGAAGATATCATGGTGGTTTGCCTCTCATCGTTGACTTTAATGTCGCCCGCCATATACACGTCATGTATCACGTGAGGACTGGCAACGAGTCTACTTCACAAATTAAACAAATAAATCCGTGAACAAAGTAGAAATTGCACGATAGAGGGCGCTATTATAGTTTTGTTAAACGGTTCTCGCAGTTGTGAACGGTTCTTTCAGAAAAGAATCTACCTGACATGAGAGGGCGCTCAAACATTCTTGACCTTTTATGGTGAAATTATTATCAAATTATGTGGGTATTCGAAGGTTGAATTTATATTACCTTCAGATTGCTTGTTATGCAATAGCCAATGACGTCATAATGGTGCCACGAGTTCATGCCAAAGACGTCTATAATTAATTGGTTAGTATTGATTTGTATTCTCTTTTTTTCTTTCCCTTACTCTGCTTTCTATATTCTTTCAGCAATTGATTTAATTGTTTTTATTGACTGGATCAGTTATTTAGATCAGCGTACCGTTCATCCATCAAATGTTTTTTATCGCATATAGATGAATGACTGTAGATAATGTTAACAATTTGACTGTAAAGGTCTTAAGAAGCGGCATCATCTTTGTATACATTTCTATGAGATTGTAGGTTTGCACGATGTGTATTGAGCACGAGGGAACCGGTATAAAACATCGTGCACTGCACGTTTATGGAATAGACTTTTTCTTATAATTTACTGGAAGATTTTTTTTTTTGTTTTTTTTATGATTAAGAGTAACGTCTTAGCATCAACATGTGTGATCAACTGACGGATGTAAAGAGTCATTGTTATACAAATTCATAGAGCTTCCTTTTTTTTATGTGGGTGACGTGGTACGGCGTGTGGTTATCAAAGTTATGATGCAGCATTGGGGGGGGGGGGTTCAGTAAAGGGGACATCATCGAATTGTAATCTAAGACTGTCGCCTACTTGATGGAAAAACCAAAACTTGACATAAAACGATCACATCAAAATGAAACACAATTGTATGGGAACAAAGAAGATTCGTGCAGTGGCCAGTATCACATTTACTAATTCTTCAATCACACTTTCACAACATTGTTCACAATCAGATCGCTAGACACTTATGATACGAATGAAAACGAGTTCTAATTCAGATTCCTTTTAAACATAAAATGTTTAACTGACGTAATGGTAAATTTCGAGAATTATTGCTGTCAGCAACTTCACAGAAGTCATTGTTCACATGTATTTAGTTGTCCTGGCGTTCATACTCGCCATTGGATGGCTCAGTCTGAAGATGTGTCTCGTTATTGAACAGAAAATGAGCAGTATCAGTTTGGTTTGTTCATTCGTTTAGAGATAATAAGTTGAATCATGATGTTGTCCTATACAAGATTGTTTATTTCTGCAGTCCTCGTGATGTATGTGTTCGTTGAATTGGCGACGTATCGTCATTGTGTCTTTCATACAGGTGAAGTCCTTGGTCTCAAACTCAAAATGTTACAGCGACAATAAAGCAACAAATATTGACGATTGGTAATCTAGCTCTCTGCTACAAACTATAGTTCTAGTGTTTAAACATGACCAAGATTTCGTCCTAAGTCCAAGCACTACGTTTTCATGCAAGCATTGTAAGCATCGTTGGTTCAATTGAGTAAGCTCAGGAGCTCGGCTTGCGGTAGCAGATAGCGGGACATTCTCCGGTACATGCCACATCATACCACTTTCCGTTGCCCCATTCGGCAATGATACCACAATCCTCTTCTCCAGAATTGTAGGGTTGTCCATCCTGCCAATCCGTGAAGGTGTTGGTCTGCTGGATATTGTTGCATATCCACTCACCCCCAACATCTAGGTCATCACAAGCTATCCACAAATTCCACCAATCTGGTTTTTTCTCCGTGATATAGTTGATGAAGAACTCATTCTCCTCCCGTGACCGGGGTGCTGCCATCTCTCCTCCCATCACCTGGCAGGATGCCTTGGCGTCAGCCCAGGTCAGGTCCGAGGTTAAACGGTAGCAACCTCGACGCCACATTTTCCATCCGGGCGAGCATTCAATAAAAGGACAGTTTTGACCGAGGATGAAGCTGGGGAGAATGAGCCCAGAGAGGATGATGAAGAGGTGAACTGAAAGCATCTTATCAATTTAGCGCTTCAAGAAATTCTGCCCTTGAGATTGAAAGATGGGATTCACCCGCGATCCTTGTTCATGTGCTATCCAAACAAAACAGTTCAAGATAAACTGACGTGAAACACCAATATAAGGTTCAACAGGTTGTGACGTAGCTATGATGGAATCAGTCAAATACACACAGAACGGCAGTACTGTTCATTGGGACAATTTAATATAGCCTGTCCAAGGTTGATTTATTTCTTGCTCTTCGGCAGATCAGTTCATCACTTGAAATTGAGATGGTGAGGTGAGTGCATGTGGGTCCTAGTCCTCCCATATCCTCGGTAGCAACTGCAACACACACCCAGTAGCGCAGATTATAAAGACCACGGCTGGTGACCGCGATCTATTGCAAATTATGCAAATAAGGTTAACATACGTCATGCCACGCACGCGCACTGCAGACGATATTGGTTCAATTACTGCATACCTTAATACGTAACTGGTCCAATTCTCTTGATTCCCCTAATATTCCTCTGCAATACAAGTATTGAGCCAGGTCCACACGGTAACTGCAATCCCTTAGTGCAAGGTTTGGTACCAGTAAATTAAATTAATTAGTGATTCCGCCAATTCAATCAGCCGCAATCAGCCAGCAGATTTTTATCGCCGGAACTCAATTATTAGCAATAAAGGAATTTTTGGACTCATTTATTTTGGTAAATGAATACCATGGCAACTTGGAACACGATGCCACAAAGAAACCCGGTCCTTATAATAAGTGTATTTTTTGTCCGTATAAACTATAGTGTTTTTTTGTGCATTTTCTGTACCTCCAAACCTAAAAAAAAAAAAATATCCAGGATTCGTTATAAAACAAACAAACAGACAATAAAACGTCATGGTGCAATATTGTACTCGATATATCCATAAATACTTCATGATGAAAAATGTCGAAAACCAACACAGCTAGCTAATAGCCTGGCCATGGTTGCCACATTGAACACCACCTTGGCACCAAACAGTGACAACACTACCGACAACGAGTAGATAATATTAGACTAACACCTACACTAATCTCATCACACACAATATCACTTCCATGCAGCAGTACCATCAACATTTCACAACTTGAAGTGTTTTTAGTTTGACCAAATTCCTTGATGAGTATGGGCCTTGAGAAACTGTGTATTAATACTGGAAACTCGTGACCCACGGCCCTTAATTGTGTATATCGGGACTTGTTGATTTGGTGGTTTCACGTATTCTACCTCTGCCTCCACATTACTCAGGCAGGAGATAACGAGAGCAAATGTAAAACCCTTAATAGGCCAGAAATAGCGGCATTTATTACCCTCGGTTTGGTTCGGCCTCGCGCTCCAGGTGCATGTATTCCATTTACCACAATTAGGGAGTTCAAATAATTGTTGAAAAGCTGAAAATCATTTTACCCTTGGGTCCAGATTCTACTGGCTGTGTAGCTGAGAAAATTCGTAAAACTTTGTTAAAAAACGTGAAAATTCTATTGTAAAAAGTAAAGATATGTTTGCGATGGGTGGTGTATTATTAACATAGACGTGAAAATTTAGAGCTTTATATAAAAAGCAAAAACAAAATCGAGTGACCCATATCTCTTAATTGTTTATATCGGGTCAATTTACTCATCCTACCTCTGCCTCCAAATTACTCTGGCAGGAGGTAACGGGGAAAAAACCCTTAACTGCCAGGAAATAGCAGCAATTAGGATCCATAACTTTGGTTTGACCTAGCGCTCCAGGTTGCCATGGTTTATATTAACCACAATATTAGTTAGTTCCAATAATTGTTTATACCTGAAAATCATAGTATCCCTGGGTCTAGATTTTACTGGCTTTGTGGCTGAGAAAATTCTTCAAATTATGCCAGCGCGATAGAAAGGCGCCTTTAAAAAAAGGTGATTAAATTGGCATTAATTAATTCAATTTACTGATGCCAAACCTTCACAGAGGGATTGAAAATATTGTATGGACTCGGCGTGGCTTTCAGGAAGCCATACGATAGATCGTAACTCGAGTCTCGAAGAATAACCCATCGTATTCCACGTGCGGGAACAATGCATCGTAAGTCCTAAGATCAATATTCAGTTAAGATGAGCTCGGTGAAATCCACCAAACGTATCATAACTTATTATCTACGATCGCTCGTAGGGCTTCGTGAAATCCACAACAGGCCTCGTAGCTCTGATTACGGTGGAATGTTCGCCGCTGCATTGCCACTGATTAAAAACATCAGTTTTACAAGATTTTTAAGACAAAAGCGAAGACTCATGTCTAAAATGTGAATAGTCATTTGAAAAAAAAATTCACATGTCTGCCAAGTGTTGTGTAACAGTAATTTTGATAGACTTAGAAAATCATTGAAAATGTAGAGTTTTATCCAAAACAAAAACAAGCAACATAAATAATTCAGGGTCTTCAGATGTCATGACTTAATTCAAATACATTTATCATTATCTGAGGATACAGTTTGACTCTGGTAGTTTGACTATGTACGATTTCACTCACCAATTCAATGTCACTCTACTGGGGACGAAAAGATCAAACTGTTCGGAACGTCGAGATAATACCACCGGTTCTTCTCAGAACCACACACTCTCACAGAAGAGATTACATGGTGTAAATGAAAATACATTTATCATTATCTGAGGTATTTGAATGTACTGTTTGACTCTGCTATGACTCGATTAGATCTCAATGTCCAATGTGTCTGAATGTACTGTTTGACTCTGCTATGACTCGATTAGATCTCAATGTCCAATGTGTCTGAATGTACTGTTTGACTCTGCTATGACTCGATTAGATCTCAATGTCCAATGTGTCTGAATGTACTGTTTGACTCTGCTATGACTCGATTAGATCTCAATGTCCAATGTGTCTGAATGTACTGTTTGACTCTGCTATGACTCGATTAGATCTCAATGTCCAATGTGTCTGAATGTACTGTTTGACTCTGCTATGACTCGATTAGATCTCAATGTCCAATGTGTCTGAATGTACTGTTTGACTCTGCTATGACTCGATTAGATCTCAATGTCCAATGTGTCTGAATGTACTGTTTGACTCTGCTATGACTCGATTAGATCTCAATGTCCAATGTGTCTGAATGTACTGTTTGACTCTGCTATGACTCGATTAGATCTCAATGTCCAATGTGTCTGAATGTACTGTTTGACTCTGCTATGACTCGATTAGATCTCAATGTCCAATGTGTCTGAATGTACTGTTTGACTCTGCTATGACTCGATTAGATCTCAATGTCCAATGTGTCTGAATGTACTGTTTGACTCTGCTATGACTCGATTAGATCTCAATGTCCAATGTGTCTGAATGTACTGTTTGACCCAGCAATAACTTCGGTGAAATCTCACAATGGGATGACGATCGTTGTGGCGATATACACAGCCTGCTATTTCCAAACGGGTTCTCCGAGGTATCTAGCGTTGATTTGCCTGATGAGCAAGCATAAGCTTAGTCTATGAACATATAGATCAATACTAATGTAGAATAGTTAGGCTTGTGAATCTAGGAAAAACAGTTTCGTCGTAGGCAGTATTTTTAGTGTATTGGTTGACTTGGATGCTGTTTGTTAGAAGTGTATATTCCGCCATGCTTTGATAGACTAGTTCCCAGTCTACTGTAGAGTAAAAACAATACAATAATAACACTTGTTCCCCTTAGATTAACGGTAAAGTACTATTTATCCCAACACGCAGTTCAATTGTTTCTCATTCGTTTTTCTATGAAACTCCTTGTGAATGAATTCTCTTTGTCATAAAAAATATTTATAATAGGAAGACATCGTTTTCTTTTTTGTTTTTATTTGGGGACATATTAAAGGAACACGACGGCTTCAAAGTTATAAAAATCAACATTGCCGAGTATAACATGATATTTCTAGAACACTTAATGAAGATTTTCGTGAAAAAAAATCAGAAAACTATCGTGTAATTAAGGTTAAATAACAGAAAACCAAATGAGGTCAACGTATACGCATTTCCAGCCTCAGCAAGAGGATGTGGCACACCCATGGTTTTGGACTGGTACTCGTAGCTGTGACTAAATGTTGCAGCTGCCATATGAGAATTCCAGGAGCGCGATACACGTTAGTCTTAGCAGTACACCGTAGAAAAATCAACAATTACTGAATTATGCGAGTCTGTTGAAAACATAATATATTTTAAGAATATTCAAAAAATATTTTTTGAGTTGACGCAGTGCTTGCAAGTTGACGCAGTGTTTGCGAGTTGACGCAGTGTTTGCGAGTTGACGCAGTGTTTGCGAGTTGACGCAGTGTTTGCGAGTTGACGCAGTGTTTGCGAGTTGACGCAGTGTTTGCAAGTTGACGCAGTGTTTGCGAGTTGATGCAGTGTTTGCGAGCTGATGCAGTGTTTGTTTTTGACAAAAGGATTTTGAGGGCATGACCGATGAAACAGTTTTCGAGGGACCGAAACGATTTGCGCATGAATACACAAAATAAAATTTCGAGAATGACACAAGAAGATCTTGATGGCATAAAACTATGTTCATGTATGACAAGAAATTGTCTCGAGGCTTTCCTGCTCCGCGGGTCGAAAATCCCTTTTCATTTAATGAAAAGGCTCCGTAATGTGACGCCACGAAATCACACAGATTTGTCTGCTGCCCCCTTTGACGAAATTCAGTTTCAATTTTGGGGTAGCTTGCGGGTTGAGCATGTTGAGAGAAAAGTCATCAAAAAGACTCTCTTTCTGTGTTCAGTGTGAGAAATTTTTTTTCTCATGTCAAGTAATTTAATGATTATAGTTCTAACAAATAAAGCGTGGTTTAGTGAAACATCCTCTTTAACAAAAAACAGCGATTTAACAATTGTACTCAATTTTGTTTAGAAAAAAGAAATTTTAAACGACGGAGAGTGAAACTAACACATAATCACGTGGGTTTTCTGAGTCAATAATTTGACTCAGAAAACCCACGTGACTTACGGTTTTTCGTATATATCATGAAAACGCTATATTTTTCCGTTTATTTGAGTGCAATGTTCTGTCTTCTTTTGGAAGACCTTTCCAGTCATGATAAAGGCATGCATTGGCGCCAAAAAGCGCCAAAAATCGCCCAACGAGGCCGGCGTGTACCATTCATTAGTGCCTAATTGTGCTATACAACCTGTATAATGTTACAATCGTGTATTAGTGTCCTGCACTAATGTTAAATAATGTTCTTTGCAATACGTGACAATGACTGCTAATACATTCATCAAATAAAACTTTCCCTGAAAAATCGGAAGTCCTATTGAACGTCTCTCTGTCGCACCGCTATTATTGTCTTTGATAGTGTGGGGACTGCCAATGAGTCTACATAATGGATTTTTTCAAATTCGTTACAACAAGAAGGAATCGTACGATAGACGGCGCTATCATGAGTTCATTGAATGTATAGATTCTTTGGGACAAATGCATCATCTGAAAGGGTCTTTTGGACATTTTCAACCTGACAAAAGAGGGCGCTCGAACATTCTAGGACCTCGACGACATAATTATCGACAAATTTGGTGTGAATTCTTAGGTCGAATTTGTATCCTTTTTCAAAGTCTTAAGCCGATCATGTAATTCAATACCCGATGCCGTAATCGTGTTGAAATTTCCGACCGTTCATTCGAAAGTAATGCGTTTAATATTGACATCGTTGTCTTTTGTTGTTCTTTCTTTTCATTCTTTTATTCTTTGATATATGTATATATTAATTCACAATAAATTTCGCAGATCAGCATACTGTTTATCTTTCCAAAGGTTCGTTCCTGGATAAAATTGAAAGATTGTATATATTTTGCTAATTATTTGGTAGTAAAGATCAAAAGAAATGTGGTATTCCTTTTTCATTTTTTTATGAGACTTCAGATTTGTGTATACATGTATAGTGTAAGAGGACACAGGTGATATCGCTTACTGAACGCGTCTGTCTGATAGTTGGATTGTTTTTAAATTCATGAACGAGGTTCGTATGTTTTCTTGAATATGAATAACGGAAAACCTCTTTGACCTAAGAGCTTTGCAATTTCATTCGGAGTTTCTGTTTGTGTTTGTTATGTACGATGTGGTACGACATTGGCGATTTCCTGTTAAAGAAAGGACAAGGTCGAATTGCAATCTAAAACTGTAACCAATTTGACGGAAAGTTCATCTTGTTCTGGACATAAAACGAAAACAAAAAATGAAACACAATAGGATGGGGAAAAAGAAGATGCGTGCTGTGGCCAATATCACATTTACTTATTCTTCAATCACACTTTCACAAAATTATTCACAATCAGATCATTAGACACTTATAATACGAATGAAACGAGTTCCAATTAGGAAATGTTCAATTGATGTAGACGTAAAATTCTAGAAATATTGCTGTCAGCAACTTCACAGAAGTCATTGTTCAATTTTCTTTAGTTGTCATTGTGACATTCATCCGCGCCATTGGATGGCTCAGTATGAAGATGTGTCTCATTATTGAACAGAAAATGAGCAGTTTGGTTTGTTCATTCATGTTTTTGTAGAATAAATTTAACCAAGACGAGATTTCACGTGATATTTGTGTTCGTTGAATTGGCGACGTGACGTAATACTGTCTTTTACAGGTGAAGTCTTCGGTCTCTAACTCAAAATTATACAGCGGCAATATTGCAATAAATATTGACGATTGGTAGTCAAGGTCTTTGCTACAAACTATAATTCTAGTGTTCAAACATGACCATTGTAAATGCAAGCATTGTAAGCATCGTTGGTTCAATTGAATGAGCTCAGGAGCTCGGCTTATGGTAGCAGATAGCGGGACATTCTCCGGTACATGCCACATCATACCATTTTCCGTTCTCCCATTCGGCAATGATACCACAATCCTCTTCTCCATTATTGTAGGGTTCCCCGTCCTTCCAGTCCGTGAAGGTGTTGGTCTGCTGAATATTGTTGCACATCCACTCACCCTCAACATCTAGGTCATCACAAGCTATCCACAAATTCCACCAATCGGGTTTTTTCTCCGTGATATAACTGATGAAGAAATCATTCTCCTCCCGTGATCGGGGTGCTGCCATCTCTCCTCCCATCTCCTGGCAGGATGCCTTGGCGTCAGCCCAGGTTAGGTCCGAGGTTAAACGGTAGCAACCTCGACGCCACATTTTCCATCCGGGCGGGCATTCAATAAAAGGACAGTTTTGGCCGAGGATAAAGCTGGGGAGAATGATCCCAGAGAGGATGATGAAGAGGTGCACTGAGAGCATTTTGACAGTTGATGCTCTGATGCCAATCTCTATCTTGAACGAATTTGTCTTAATGATTTGTATTTGGCAACAACCAGCGAAGAAGTATGTTCAAGCCAGCAATGACGCCAAGTTCACTAACTTTTGGATGGCTTTTTCAGTTTTCAATAAAAGCAATTCTGTCGTCAATCCTTAATGTTTTAATATTGAGTCGGAGATCCCACACATTGAAACAATATCTAGTCGAGTTTGTAGAAAGGTTGCATGCAGTCCATAAGCAAATCAGAATTGACTTCAGTTGATGATGTTAATCACTCTGACGCGGTCGATTTCAACTGGAATGCTCGCCCGTCATCACGGGTTTATAAGGGATGCTGCATGTCACGTATCGTAAGTCTTGACGCATTTGTTCCAAATATCTAGCAATGAGACATGGGTAACCGCGATAAATATTGCAATACGTGAGAAGTCTCGTGTTGGACAAACTTACAGTTCATAGTCATAAACTGGCGCTAAATGGGCGTTGCCGCATGCGCGTGTTCACGGTAGTGTGGTTATAGTCATCGGATTCTAGAAACCACGCGAAGAAGTCCTAGCTACCAATCAGTGCACATAATTCTGATTACAGTGACATGTCTGAAGACACAGCGGAGTATTATGGACACCGACATGTCGGGAAATCTGAAATAATTACTGTATGAATGACCACACTCCGTGATGAAATATCAGTTTGGAGTCTCAGCATGTTTATATTATAATCTTGAAGCGTTATAAAGATTAATTTTCTTTGTAAGTGAAAGACATAATTTCAATACGCGAAACTGTTGAAACAAGTACTGATTTCCAGAGTTTTTAGAATAGTTTTTTTACAGATTTCTCCGATTGGTGTGGTAAAAAAAAATCCGATCCTTAATACCAAGCTCCTCATCAAACTGCTATGCTACCAACACACCAACCAACAGGCAGTCTGTAGCAGTTGAGCAAAACCAAATAGCATATGGGGCATTATCAGGGGAACATAAGGGCAAACAGTGAGTATGATTGAACCTCTCTGCTATACGGTTGGATGAAGCTACGTTTGGATGTGCACACATTTAATCGTCAATGTGGGACTGGTCCTAGAGTTTAAAATGAATTATATTATAATATACAAGACAGTGGTTCTATTGACATTCAATGTTTCTTGGTTGTTGTAGTTTCACGTTTTTCATGCAATCTGTCCCTTGACATGTCTTTCAATGTACACATTTTTGATGGAGCTTCCTTTTGTACGTTGCAGTCGTATCGCTCTCCCTGATTCTCACCGGAGCTTGAATTCTTTGCTGAGTAATAATTAAAGGAGTTTTTGATATCTGTTCGCAGTACATACACACGGAGAGAAGTTTTAAGTTCAAACGTTTAATGTCATCCATAAGATGGACCATTTCCCCAATGCTTGTGATTTGTGCAATACATCTATATGAGAAGATTACGAACACGCGTCCACGTTGACCGATCCATGACCACTTTTTTTTTTCTATCTACCTTTTCTGTTATGTTTCTCTTAATGGGAGCGTGTGGAAAGGCAATGCAATGCTAGGCTAACGACGCTATAAGTAGAACGATCCAACCAAGGTTCGATCAATTTACCAACAAAAGACTCGAAAATAAGAGCTTGGCCATGGCGGCATATTGGCTGGACTAGACTGCAGCTCAGCAACACGTTACTAATAGACTCCGGTAGAAATCTCTAACCTTGAACTTAGAACGACTGACAAGTCACGAAATGGGATTGTAGAAAAGATGCAATGATAGCTACAAGCAATTTGTTACAGTGCCAATTTACAGAATATTTTGAAAATGATAGAAACAAATATCAAGGAAATAGCAATTCGAAGTTTGTGGTTAAACACTGTCCCTAACCATGTAATAACTCACATTAATTGAGATCGACGAAACTGGAGCTTCCACATCCAAATATTTTTTTTTTAACCTTCCAATGTGTTTAAATAAGTCATTCGATCCTGCCACTGACATCTTTCTACTCAATTATAATGAATAATAAAAACTGCTTGAGCATTAATTGTGATAACTTGGAATAAAATCGCATTGATTCCTTTTTAAAATATCCTGTCTCATCCTTATGAAAACCAAGCGTGCAATTCATCGTCGTATAGATCAGCGCGGAGATCCGGGTACTTTCATTCTCATGACTTGACAACCGATGAAAACTAACATGTAGATGGCGCAAACCGGCGCAAACTACGGACAAATCACACACAAACCGCCCGTCATAGAGAATTGTTTTCCGAATATTTTTGTCAAAAAGCAGAAATTGTATTCTGTATGACTTTTATTGTTGAGTCATAGTTTTTTCGCAGACAATATCCTTCTTTGAAGTACCCAGTAATAAGATTAAACAATATTCTGGCAGCTTTTTGTCTTAAAACCTGTACAACTGAATGCTTTGTTTTCATCGGCTCCAAGGTCGGCGAGTTGGAATGACGTCACTCCTCGCTGATCTATATATTATCAAATGGCCACACCAATGACCCACAATCCTACTTATCATTTTGATTCAATAGATTGGCGCTGTATTAATATCTAATTCTGCCTGCTAACAAAATGTTGAAATAGCACTTGACCCTGTTACACGGACCCTGTTGATATTGATTAAGGGCGATTTCTATATATCTAGGTTACTTTGTCTCGCCGTTGTACATGTAGCAGGATACAAACGTTCGATACCGACGGCCGATAAGATGTACATGTACAATGTATTTTCAATAATTGTTTGATTCTGTGATAACTTCCGATTAGACTCCATAGCCCAGTACGTGATTCTCAATAACTCATTTGATTCTGGAGTTAATCACAGTTTGAAAAAAGCTACCCCAATCATCTGGTAACATAAGCTAAACTTCAGCATTCAAAAGGTCACTTTATCAAACCCTTGAAATACTTGAATCCTACGTAGCACAATGATCTACTCTTGTCAGCTTCCAATGTTATAGTCACAGTGATGTTTACGAGGTACAAGGTACAAGCAACACAACACGCTATTATTGCGTGGATCCAAGGGGAACTTTTGGGGGATGGGGCATACATTGACTGATCTTGATACTTTTTGGTCAAATTTAAGCATTTGCATAAAATATAAATGTATTAAGTCATTAACTATGTATTAAGTAATTATTTGTTAGCACTTTCACCCCTTTCCAAAATTTGATTACAGTAAACCGTGTATTATTCTCGCATAAATCAGCAGTACATTATTTTCATTCACCTATTTCTCCTTCTTCCCAAAACATAA
This sequence comes from Astropecten irregularis, assembly GCA_963971285.1. NCBI lineage: Eukaryota > Metazoa > Echinodermata > Asteroidea > Paxillosida > Astropectinidae > Astropecten > Astropecten irregularis. The sequence continues at coordinate 3,951,152 of OZ020261.1, read as the reverse complement.
TTTCTACTATCCCTTAAATATCATGTTCCCGTTTGTTCCCCAGCCCTATGCCTCATCACGGCTAATTGTTATCGCCCACCCAACATCCCATGTCCATTCTCCCTGACCACACTTAACTACCTCCACCCACGATCACTGGTCACTCTGAACACCTTTTGATCTGATCTCCTTATCCTATTTGCACTCCTCACTGAGGTAAACCTCTAAAAATGATGCACGTGCCGATAACAGAGTTTTTTTAATGACAACTTCCCATCCCTCTTTTCCCCGTACGTAGAATCATTAAAGGTTTACTGTAATCCAAATTAGTATAGGGGTGAAAGTGCTTTAAACTTATTGCTTAATGCATAATTAATTACTATATAAATTTATATTTTTATGTAAGTGCCTATTTTGTACTAAAATGTTACAAAATTAGTACATGTATGCCCCGCCCCCTAAAAAGGCCCTCCTGGGAACCGATCCACACAACAATAGCGTGTGACGTCACATACATAACTAGGATAGGCTCGCACCACAGTACACTGCGTGGCGTTCTGCATGTGACGTAAGCAAGGTTTTTCGTTGCGAAAAGTGGGGTGCGAAATTATGAGTCTAAAATACCTCCTTTTTCTATATACAATATTTTTTAGCGTAAACAAAGATAGACAGGTTGAATTTTATAACGAAAAGAGATGTATACAAGTAATTCAGCCTTTGAGAAAGATCCTGCTAGGATCGAAACGCGTCAGGCCCTCCTAACTTTAAGCATTTGAAAAAAGATGTATTTAACTTAATATGTGTTTCGATTACAGTGACCTTTTAATGATAATTAACATAATTATTTTCCACACCCCTAAGCATCTCCTCAGGACCATCCCAGAAAACCCTCCCCTGGCATACGGACGCCCCTGCAACCACCGAGACTTCATTGTCAGGGCAAAATCCTCAACCACTAATAATGTCTCTTCCCCAGCCTGGATGGCACTTCTGAAAAGTGCAATGTGTGTGGTCTGCCAGGACCACTTCCATTAATCGCATTCTTTCACAGACAATTGCTCCACTCAAAGAAACAAAGGGAATAATACTTGCACGGACTCTCATGCGATATATCTCACTCTTGCCGGGTATGCAACATTCAGTACATGGACAGACAAAGAACACCCTTAAGAAACGACTCTATGTTCACATGTCCACAGTCTCATCACCTTGACCACATTTTGTTCACCTCTGTCCCTGCTTATTGCATGCATTCCAGATTTTCTCTGGTCAATCTGTCCAACTGTTCCTTTCATCCATTTATCCCCTTTTTTCACTTGTATGTTCTTGACCTGTTGGCATTTAACCTTTGAGAAAGATCCTGGATCAAAACCTCATGCCCTCCTAACTCTAAGCGTTTCACATTTTACTTATCTTGTTGCTCACTGTCGGGTTGTTCTTGTGCCACCCCTTCTTTTGGAGATCATCCGCTTAGGCCTTCGCAATTTTCAAGCTGATCTATGTTTAAGGCAGAAGCTTGAGTAGATGGAGGAATGCAGGTACTGGAAGCGATTAAAGTGGTCCAGCTCATGGGTTCCTGTATGTATTCTGAAGGGACCATGCTGCTCTGCCTCACCACTTTAGTCTTTTGGGGCCTGGCTGTGAGGCCAAACCTACACTCCTGATTATTTATATCGGGGTGTGTTGATTTGGTCCTTTCATGCGTTCTAATTTGTAAAAAACACGATTCTTCAAATTGCTCAATTATTTGAAAAACCCGGTGCACCGAATCAAGTTATGACTGTTTCGTAGCAGGCAGTGTTTTCATTGTATTGGTTGACTTGGATGCTGTTTGTTAGAACTGTGACAATGAAATAACATGGAGGTGGACGGCTAGTTAACAAACGCAATGATAACGCTTTTTCCCATAGATACAGTATGGTACTGTTTATCTCACACACAGTCCAACTGTTTCTCATTCGTTTTTTAATGCATGATCTGTTTGTTGTAATAATGTATATCTTAAGAACCTATAGTTTACATTCAGTAGTGCCTAACTGTGCTAAGCAACATGTGCAATAATACAACCGTGTCTTGGTATCATATTATGTTAGTTACTCTTCTTTGCAATACGTGGGAATGATTGGCAACCTACACTCCTGTGGAGTGCTGTGGCCTAGCGGTCTGGCGTGTTGAACTCAAAGTATTGTGGTCAAATCTACAGATTGTAGGTTCGAATCCAGCCGTGGGTTAAGGGTGCTTGCGTCCCTGGGCAAGACGCTTTGTCACATATTGTTCCTCTTCACCCAGGTGTAAATGGGTACCTGCGAGGGTAGAAATGGCTTTGTGGTTTGATTAGCCTCTGTGCGCTGAATACGGCAGCCAGGGCTGTATACTCCCCAGGGAGTTGAGATTGTTTCAGGAATGTAATAATTGTAGCCCAATGACCAGGGATAATAGTAATACGCGCATAGAGACGTCATACGTTAATTGTGATATGCGCTATATAAAAACGGTTTATTATTAATATTATTATTATAAATACATGAATGAAATCAAACTTCCTTAGAAAGATCGAAAGTCCTATTAAACGTTTCTCTGCCGCGCCGCTATTATTGTCTTTGATGATGTAGGGACTGGCAACGAGTCTACATAATGGATTTACAAATTCGTTACAGCACGAAGGAATCGTATGATAGAGGGCGCTACAATGGGTTCGTTGAATTTATAGGGCGTTTACGAAACCTCGGCTTGGGCTACGGCTCCGGCTTCGTCTCCATTTCTCACATCCATTTTAGAAGTGTAAGATATCAAAATAGAGGTTTGGGGATACGGATTCGACGTAGATGCTCAGTTTCGAACAAGAAAACCGAACTTCAACCTCGGGGAAAAACCACGAACTGTTTTTTCAGCTTATAGATGACGAAGCCCAAGCCCAAGCCCAAGCCCAATCCGTCGTTTCGTAAAGGGCCCTAGATTCTTTGGAACAAAATGCATCATCTGGAAGGTTCTTTTGAACACTGTCAACCTGACAAAAGAGGGCGCTCGAACATTCTATGACGGCATCGTTATCAAAAGATTTTGTGTGTATTCTTATGTTGAGTTTGTATTATGTTAAACAAAAAATTTATAAATAATCTAATAATTAATTGTTCGTGAAATAACCACAAGGGAAACTGACTGAGTTTTTAAGTCATTGAAAAGTGAATAAAGAAAATTTGACTGGAGCGGGATTCGAACCGGCGACCTCCTGAATACCGTACAGGCGCTCTACCAACTGAGCCATCCAGTCCCATTTTGGCGGTGACCCCAATAGTCAACTATCTTTGTTCGTTTAGCAGTCAGAAGCCAAGAAGCCACGCACACACCGCCACACCCCAGGGATCGTTTCAATGATACACGCAACAATGCTGCAACCTGGAAACGGTACATGGGGGATCACTCAAAGAGGATACGGCTTTTTAATTAATATATCCGTGAAATAACCACAAGGGAAACTGACTGAGTTTTTGTGCTAAACGAACAAAGATAGTTGACTATTGGGGTCACCACCATAGAGCTGGATTGCTCAGTTGGTAGAGCGCCTGTACGGTATTCAGGAGGTCGCCGCTTCGAATCCCGCTCCAGTAAATTTTTCTTTGTTCACTTTTCAATAATAATTAATTTGATGAAATCCAATTTCCGATGACGTCATCTAGTTGTAATTTTCACCGTTCATGCAAAAGTAATGCGTTTCTAAATAGTGACATATTTCTCTTTTGTTCTTTCCATTATTTTGTTAATTTCATTCCTTTTGTCAATGCATTTATTTATTTGCGTTATTTGCGCATAGCAGCATATTGTTAATCTACCCAACGGCTTGTCCCTTGGGTATCGCTCAATGATTGTGGATATCATGATTATTATTTGGTTGTAAACATCAAAAGAAACGGTATATTCCTCATGCAAATATTAATGAAATTATAGGGGAACTGGTAGTATCGCTTTTACCTAGTTCACACCATGCCGACGGCGCTTTGATGGCGCTTTAAAGCGGCGTGCAAAGCGGCACCAAAGCGTAACAAAGCTTGATTAAAGCGTTAGGGTCGTAATAGATCGCGGGAAAGCTTGGAGTAAAGTGGGACATTCGGCAAGAGCGCCAAAACTGTTTAAACTGTTTACAAAATTTGGGCGCTCGGTCACGAATTGATTTAATCGCCAAGAGCGTATCAAAGTTTAAAAATCTTAACAAAGCTCAGCAAAGCTGGACTCAAAGCGTTGGAAAGCTTAGAGCTTGGTTCAATGCGGGGACCCCAGTCTTCACGGTCTGTCACCACTTGACACGCTTCGTTTAGATGTCTCAATATTTGCTACGATCTGGCATGAAGATCTGACACGAGGTCAGACGCTTTCATCAAGTTCTGACACGCTTTGTTACGTTTTGCTTTCATGAAGGACTCTCACGGTTTCCCACGAATTGAGACGCTTTGATCAAGGATTGACACGCTTTGTTAGGCTTTCTTATGCCTGGAAAGATTCCTCACGTTCTTTAACGCTCTGCTACGATACCCACGATATCCGGAGACTGAAAAACTACTAAAAACACAAATATGGGACCCAAGAGAGATATTGTATGCTGTAGTCAACTAATACTTGAATTACCTATATGTGACATTTGAATTACCTATATGTGACATTTGAATTACCTATGACATTTGAATTACCTATGACATTTGAATTACCTATGACATTTGAATTACCTATGACATTTGAATTACCTATGACATTTGAAATACCTATGACATTTGAATTTACCTCTGAACGCCATGATACTGTAATTGACCCGAGATTATGCAACAATTTGTATTATGTGGATAGTTGACTTCGCTATGGAGATGTTTTTCACCTATTAGGACATTGTTCTGGCTAAGTGGGCCTTTTGAATTCCTATTGAAAAAACAAACAAATGTATGTGTGGATTTTTATACCTAGTAGGATATTGGTCTTGCTAAGTGGACTTAGATTTCCCTAATTAAAAGACGACATTTAATTAAACCTAATATGACAGTTCCTCTGATATTGTAATATAATGCCTTTTATTTTCAAATAGAATAAAAAATACAAGATAGATATTATTTAAAATTTAAGTAAACAATACAAAATATACAAAATTTCACCACCCCCACACACAAAAAATTACGAAATTACGAAAACAAAAAACACAATATAATTACAAAGAGAAATATAATTTTAAAAAATATGGAAAACTTTGGAGAAAACTTATAATACTGAGTTTTTCACATTTGTTTATTATATTTCTCTTTTTTTAAATTATATTATGTGTTACAATTTAATTTCTTTGATTTCATTTCCTTGGTTACAATAAGGTTTAGTTATCTTACATATAAAATTTAGTTTTTAAATTAATGAGAAAATAAATTTATTAATCAATTTTAAAGATGCAATGATTTTGTGGATCTGCTGCTGCATCTTTATATAGGCTCTGGATCAAAAGCGGCATTTTCCAATGCGTAACTAAGCTTAACAGAGCGTAACAATGCACAAGAGAGCTTGATAATCGTATCAGAGCCTGATTTAAAGCGTCAAAATCCCATCAAAGCGTAATAAAGCTTATCAAAGCGTGATTTCAAGCGTAACAAAGCCTGATCAAAGCATGAGGAAACAAGTCGGGAAATAATTCGCAGCCAGCTCGTATTAGAGCGTACCAGAGCGTATCAGAGCTTATCAGAGCGTATCAGAGCATATCAGAGCTTATCAAAGCTTATCAGAGCGTATCAGAGCTTATCAGAGCTTATCAAAGCTTATCAAAGCTTATCAGAGCGTATCAGAGCTTATCAGAGCTTATCAGAGCTTATCAAAGCTTATCTGAGCGTATCAGAGCGTATCAGAGCTTATCAGAGCTTATCATAGCTTATCAAAGCTTATCAGAGCGTATCAGAGCTTATCAGAGCGTATCAGAGCTTATCAAAGCTTATCAGAGCTTATCAGAGCTTATCAGAGCTTATCAGAGCGTAACATTACTTAGGAGATCGTGACTATTTTTGGAAAAGTAAACAAAAATGACGTCGCTTTGCTCACCGATTTAAAGCGCGGCATTCTCCGTTAGTATGAACTATAAGCATTAATGGTCACCAGGATCTGCTTTTCAAGATGTCAAAGACAGCTATTGCAATATCGCCATCACGATGGTACACAGGAGGCTTTATATCAACATCATTTCGACACATTTTGTTGTCTACCATGGTACAAGAGAACACTTGTTTGTTGTATGCGTATAGGCAATGTTAACACAAAACCATTTTTAAGGTTATTGTAAATTGAAAAAAAAATCTTCATCTCGTTCAGTATAAATTACCTGTCAGTCAAGTGAAAAACAGGAAGCATAGGCCGTCCACTGAAGAGTCTTTTGGACGGAAATAGCATGCAACTATGGTCATTAATCAGAGGGAAGTTAATGAGGTACGTCATTGGATTCACTGATTTTGCTCATTTGCCGTAGGCTGCAAAATGCTGTAATGATCCGTTCTGATTGAAGGATTAGTCCAGGGAGGAGGCCACGCCCCCAAGTGGATGAGGATGAGCAAACGATCCCATTCGCTATGAGGGAAATTGGACAAACGGACACAGGCTGATAAGCTTGCTTATTCCTTATTAACATTATTTTAGCTTCCATCCAAACTGAATCATCTTGATATTTGGTTTATACATTCGCTTTTAATTATAAATGCAGCATTGAAAGGTGAACGAAGAATAAACATACGAATTGAAAACATACTGTAACCTGTGACGCCTTGAACAAAATCTAAGCATTACCCTTTAATCTTAAATTGACAGTATACTTATTCCAAAATGACTATTTTGGTGTCCAAAATTGAACCAGATACTGGGGAATCTCCATTTGTTTCCAACGCATTGCTTGATTTCTTTTATGAAATTCGACGATAAATACCAAGGCGAATGCTTACAGGCTATAAAGGACACTTCATCAAAAATATAATTTCATTTTTATCATTTATAAAGATATCGTTAGTTCCTATTTGGCTTTGCGTTTTCAATTACATATTTTGGGCACACAAGCTAATTTCTTTGTAACGGTTAACTTTTTTCAAGGTGTGAATTTGATATTCATATCATGTACAGGCACCATCGTGTGCATGCGCCAACGCCTGTAGAGGCTTATAGTCTGTTTGAAAATTGTGTCTTTACTCTTGTTACTTTCCTGTTTATAATCTTCCATCCATATATTTAGACGATTTTAGTGAAGAAACAGTTTATGTACGAATGTATAGTGCAATTCAACCTTCCTGTTGCCATACTATGCATTTTATGTTATTTCGTTTCATGAAAAAAAAAACAATAATAATATAAATTACCATCTGTTGAATATGTTATTTGAAGTTTTTTTAGTCTTAGTTTTTATGCATTTTTTTTTCGTGAAAGGGGAGCTATACTGCTCCAACTATTCAAAACGATACAACAAAGTACAAATTATTGAAACACGTAGGCAAACTGGTACCTGGTAAGACTATTGGTAAGACTGTTGGCGCTGGCAATTACTTACTCATAGTCGAGACGTGAATATGGTCAAACCTAATCTGATCTAATTGAACTGTGTAGTACTTGCCCATAGTCAACAACATTACATGGGCATGCAATATGTCTGATACATTTAGACGAATCGTAAATTGAGCTTGAATCAATGAAGTTGCATTGATTGGACACTCGATAGGCGGACTAGGGGAAAACGTAGGACTGTATAGCCGGATTGACTAAGTTGTTGTGTATGATAAAGGGGTAAAAAACTTCATGTTTTTATCCACCACAATCGACAACATTTGAACTAGAAAAAAAGATTCCTTATCCCTGCGAATTGTTGACGGTTCAGTGAATTGTCCTTTTCTTTGTTTATTCATACTCATCCCACTTAAAGTCAAAAAGACGAAAATACCCTATCCCTGTACATTTTACAAATAATGATTCATGTCCCGATTCTACACACAAAAGGAAATCAACTCTTGGGAGAAGTCTCCCTGCCCATATAAAGAAGATATTAAAATATGTGTGTAAACATAAACCTTGGTAATGAATTGCATGAAAATGTTTGTTTTACAGAAATAAAGAGTGACGATGTTGAAATTAATGTACATAATCTATGCTCACGTTAAATGTCATTCATTGTTATGAATTATTTGTTAATTATATATTAATTTGGATTAATCAATATTTTTCTACCTGTTTCTTTGGAATTGCTTGTTGACATGGAATATCACGAGATTAAATAGAAGAACAGATCCTATTCCAGACGTTGTAAAAAGAACAAACGTCATTGATATTACAATGTTTATTACTGGCATCAATTCGTGACATTAATTAGTGACATACACGTACGCTTCGTCCAATTGACGTCATTTGCAACCATACAGATACATATAGTATGTATCTTTATGTTTGCAACCAATCTTTAATTCCCAAGTTGAATGTGAACACACAAACACAGTTGGACGTCTTTGCGGCTACATTGAAATCCTTCTTTTAACAAGAATTATAGTTTTTTGACACTAGAACTATTTACATCAATTCGTGGGTTTGTTTTTAACAGGCTGAGACCGTGTCCACGTAAATATCACCGTGTATTTAAATTGTAATAACTAGACTGTCCCTGTGCAGTCCCAGCGGCCTCTCCACTTTGTGTTCTCATGAATAGACTCATTGTACTTAACCGTACACCGACGATAATTTGTGGCCGAGGTGCAGAACGCGCTTTAATTAAAAGTCGTATATATTAGTCTTGTCATATTAAGGTCACTTTTTAAATAACCAACAGGCCTGATATATTGTTCAGCTTCTGACAGCAACATCTGTACATGTACATGTACAAATACAGGTAATAATTAATTTCCACGAAATTAATGATACGCTTATTTAAGAACTATAGTGACAATTGTAAAATTCACTAAAACGACATTCAAAGTTTAAACGGTAAAAAAAAAAAAAAATTGCAATGTCTGTGGATTGTCTATGTATTTGGTCTGTATATTCTTCGGGATGAAGAAAACAACGAGTGTCTTTTGTGTTGTCTGAATAATTCATAATCTTGCAAATGTGTCTCCGTTTTGTTAAGTTTGTATTGATTTGTTTTATGTTTAAATATCTTGAAAACTTTCCATTACAGATATTGACCCTGAGCTGGTTATCATTTATCACTATCAGGACAACCTGTCAAATATTATTCACTCTCTTTAAATGTTATTAAAACAGACAGATATCTACGCCATGTTTTATTGTATCACATGACTAGTAACGCGAGTAAGTAAATCGCACTGAGTTGTCTGATATTATCTAGTGATTCAATATGTGAAACATATAGACTACGGGCACTGTTGGAATTTGGAAAGTATATTTTATAAATAATTAACAGAACAATAGCCATTCTTCAATTTAAACATCACAGGTTGCTACATTTCAGTAAAAAAAATACCCAAATTATCCAAAATATCCCTGTGTAGTCCCGGTGGCCTCATCGTGCTGTGCGCATTAATATAGAACCATTGTATTTAAAGGTAGTATCATACTTTGGGAAGAGACCAAAACAGAAATTTTCATTGATTTACCTATAACTTACAGGGTATGAAGATGATATGGTGGTAGTAGAAACATACCGTGAAAAAATGTTTCGCCTGAAATGGTGTATTTATCCAGAAATTAGTAAAACAACGACCGCAAATCTTTTTGATATTTTAAAAGACTTAAGAAATACTGTGGCCGTTTTTCATTGTTTTCTCAAAAAGTGGGCACTGTATGGGACTGGAATTTTCACAGATGACTGTTACTGAATCTTTCGTGTGTTCCAATCTTTTTGACCCGATTTCTGCTTCGTACGGTATCGGCTAAATTCACTGGAGGGTCACGTGACAAAAAAGTCAATTTTTGACTTTTTACGGTTTTATCCGAAACATTACGAACTAGTTTTCGTCCAACTTCGGATAGTTTCGACATGCTGTTGGCTATTTCCGACAGGTCACGCTAGGTCACGCAAGGCCAATTTAAAACGTCGTGTAAATATGTTTGCTCCCGTGCTACAGTTAGCCAAAAAAGAGCATTATTATTGTCCACATACAACAGAGCACTCTTCATGTGTGCACGTTTTGGGGATTTTGTTGCATGACTTTTTCCCACTCTTTTAAGTCTTATTTTGCCCGATAAATTGCATGTGATTTCAAAAGTGCAAAAACTAATGCTAAAATGGTAACTCGCCAAACTCTAAAACTAGTTTCCGCGCAGGCGCAGACTTGACAGCTGTGTCAAGTTCTATTTTTAACCGTATCCGATAACTGACCTAAGAGTCGTCAGGGAATCTTTGGGCAGGGAACCAGACTACAATAGCCCGTCCTGTTTCGGCTGATTTGAATATTTCTCAGACCGCGCGAGGTCGCTGTTTACTGTACACGCAAGTATGTTCACATAGTATTGCGTACGGCTGGAGCAACAAACTAATGCACGCAGTACGACTTATGGCGAACGCCTTGACCAAGGCCAGTACAGACCGTGTTTAGATTCAGAGAATCGCGTTTTGATTGTAATAACTCAGTCAGTGCCCAGCGTTCGCGACAATAGGCACGTTCTTACACTCCAAAAAGCGCAACTATTTGGGTCGCACTTCAAATCGCGACCCAAATACTCGCGCTTTTTGTTGTGCTCCCACAGCCCAAAAAGCGCGACCCAAATCGTACCGGTACGATTTCTATCAAACTGCCCGTGCGCAGTTAAGCGTGAAGTTGGCATGCATCATGTGCTAAACTCGCGGGCCCGCCTTGCATGATGGGATATAAAAAAACGGTATTTTTTAGTGCACCGAAATACCTCGCCTAACATTCTATTTTGATGAAAGAATAAACTTAGTATCTCGAACGGTTGGTTTTGTCGATTTTGTAAGATTTGGATTGTTAAATTCAAATCGCTTTTGATTTGACACCTGGTGACGTCATAATGCCGTAGTTCGCCCGAACACATCTATGCTGTATGTACTATGCCTATACAAACTTCTAAATATGTTTAACAAAGTTTAAATGCAAAAGTGGCTCGTAAATTAAAACATGTACAAAGGGTCGCGGGAAAAAAAGGAAGAAGAAAAAGAAAGAAGAGAAACAATCTGCACAAACAGTATAACTTGTCCGCAACTATGCGGAAAAGGCAATACAATTTTATGTTAACGTTACGATGTTGGTGCAGGTTTTACATAATACGGGTCTACATTTTCCTGCCAAAATAGATAAGTTGAAACACAATTATTATTATATTCGTGAAATAACCACAAGGGAAACTGACTGAGTTTTTTAAGTCATTGGAAAGTGAACAAATAAAAATTGACTGGCGACCTCCTAAATACCGTACAGGCGCTCCAGCTGAGCCATCCAGCCCTAAGTTGGTGGTGACCCCAATAGTCAACTATCTCTGTTCGTTGGCAGTCAGAAGCATGAAACCACGCACACACCACCACACCCCAGGGATCGTTTCAATGATACACGCAACAATGCTGCAACCTGGGAACGGCACATAGGGGATCACTCAGTTTCCCTTGTGGTTATTTCACGAATATATTAATTTAAAAAAGCCGTATCCTCTTTGAGTGATACCCTATGTGCCAACGAACAAGGATGATTGAGTATTGGAGTCACCACCAACGTAGGGCTGGATGGCTCAGTTGGTAGAGCGCCTGTACGGTATTCAGGAGGTCGCCGGTTCGAATCCCGCTCCAGTCAATGTTTCTTTGTTCACTTTCCACAATTATTATTCTTAATAATATAAGAATTATTCCATTTTGAATACATATAACGATTATTCTGTATCACTGATTGTACGACTTTCTCGGTTTTTAAAGGTTACTATGAAGTGTTTGTTTCACATGCCGATAAGAGTTCAGATATTTACGAATTATGTTCAAGCTAGTGACTCAAAAGAAGTGTGCCTATCGAAAAGTGCAAAATATAAACTGAAAAAATCACACTTAACTTTATGTCTTGCTTCTTCACTTCTTCTTTTTTATGTTATCTTCCAAATCATGTTTGACTTCAATGAACAAGTCCAGCTTTTATAAAGTAATTCGCTGTGATTCACGCTCTCAATTTGGATTTGAATGTTTTTCAAGATAAGCATGATTGAAGTTCGGGGCGAGCCGAGTCCTCTTAATGTTCTCTGATGAGTTGTGATCTCAATCACCACGCAACCTGAGTAAACGCTGCAGAAACTTTGATTTTAGAGGAATTTTGGAGAGCCTGCAAAGCCAGATGCAGCGCATAATTTCCCTGAAGTCCGGGTTACGGGCAGCGTAAATTACAGGGTTGATAGCCGCGTTACATACACACAAGCTCCCAAGAAAGGGAACGATTTTGCTGCGGGAGGAGAAAAAGGACAGAGCGTAAGGTAAGGTCAATACTGCGTAGCAGACGACGACAAGAAACATGTTGAATGTAACGGCACGGTTTCGATGAGATGGTAAGTTGTTGCGATGAGTTGGAACCCTGGGTGCAGGATGACCAGTAGCAGCAGATGGAGGGACCTGATGACGGGCTGTGAATAAACGCTTGTGACTCGAGGGTCCGCTCGTAGACGTTCCTTGTTGCTCAGAGGTTTTCATGTCACCACCAACCACGGACAGGGAATGGGATTCAACTTGGCGGGCCACTCTCCGAATCCTGAAGAGAATTGATGCGTAGCTCATAAGTATGCAACCGGTCTGCAAAGGAACAACTGTGCCTAGCAATACTCTAGTCAATTGTCGAGCGTTGTCGACCTTTTGGACAAAGGTACAGCTACTGTATAAGGCATTGTATTTATATTGGCCAAAACCAGTTGCAATGGGCATCAAAGTAAATGAAGCAGCAACAAGCCAGGTTACCACAGCTATAATAAATGTCCTAAGTCGCGTTGAGAACAGGAATAAAAGCTTTGGCTTTCTCCCTGGGCGGGTGACCAAGGCTCGGTACAACGCGATGCAAACCAAGTTATTGAAGTTTGTCTCTAAGCAGAAGACTATCATAAATCCCTGGACTGCACACAAGTTGGGGGAAACGAGTAGCTTTTCCTCACTTGAGCTCAGGAAGCCCAGTGCCATAACAGGGAAACCCAGGCATGCTGTGAGGTCTGCGATAGCTAGATTGGCAACAAACACGTTGGTTGTCGTGCGAGGCTTGCGCGACAGAAGGATCGCAAGTAGAACGGAGCTGTTTCCCAGTGTCCCAGTTATTGAAATGAAACCGTAAATGGCCGCCAGAATCTGTTTTTCGAGGTAGGTGTCGAATACTGAAAACGCCAGATCGCCATCGCCGATCGAAGCCAGAGTGGGAGAAACAGTTGACATCTTGGGGTCCATCTGTATTAGCAACAGTGTCTTCCGCGTGAGTAACGGCCGTTCAACACCAATATGAAATGTTTGAGTTATGGAATCGATAGTACGCAGCAGGCTTTTAAGTATCACATCCAACATGAAGCAGGTCACGAACGTTGCCTACCATTTGCACGTGAATGGTACTTGAGAACCCTTCTTTGCTGCATGCGTAGGAAATATATAAACACGCATGCAAATTAATTTCCAAGACTTTGAAGGTTGTTGAAAATTGAAATGAAAAAAAAATATAATGATGTCTTCATCTCCTTCAATGAAATTACCTGTCAGTCAAGAGAAAACAATTAGGATAGACCTTCCCATGGTGACTCTGTTAAGATGGACAACAGCGTGCAACCATGGTCATTAATCGGAAGGAAGTTAATGAAAACATCAGTGGCTGCATCTGCGCCGATATTGGTCATTTCCCGTAGGCTATAAATACTGCTATATAGTAGTCCAGGGATAAAAGTTAGAACACCTTAGGATGACTAACTAGCGCTGACGATTGCAATTACCAGCTGTGCTGTTATTAGTTCCTCTTTTGATTTCATTCTCTGAAGGATGTTACAAGGACAAGAAAGATGATAGGAAAAAGGCAATTCGCCTCTCACCAATGTGGCCCGGGTTCGAATCAGGCCTGGGTCATTATGTGAGTAGAGTTGTGCGCAGGCGCGGTTCTACGGGGGGCTAGCCCCCTCAAAAAATGCAAGTGAAAAAAAATTCTTGTTTGCAAACATTCTAAATTATAAACGGCCTTGTAACTATGCTACGACTCCGCTGGCTCGTCTCCAGTTGTTTTTAATAGCGATGAATGTGACTTGCAGTAACTGAACTTGAAGCAATCATTGTGGCCAAAGTACACGAACAACACAAACTTAGAAGAAGTTATCTTTGACAAACAAACTTGAAGAAGTTAAGAATACGAGTTTCTTTTATTCACAAAACTTCACCTCATGCGAAGCTTCTCTCATTCAAACAGGGATCTGGTGAGGAAAGTCCTCCTGTTTGTTAACAAGTATTTCACCGCAGCTATAAACATTTTTGGTTCAAAGACATGTCGTTCCATGAGTTAAGGACACATTCCAAGTAACTAGCCAAGTTTTATCAATGAGTCAACTGCCTTGATGAACATCTGGTGTTTGACTCGCTGGCCACTACACCTTTATGTGAACTTAAAGGTGTTCAAACATCTCAACCTTGTTTTTTTACAGGTATATACAGGGTGTCGATAACTATTTTATAACAATTAAACTGTTTACCACTTCAATATTTCAGGTATATGATACAGCCATGTCTTGGCTATTACCATGTAGAATTTGAGCAACGTTTGACTGAAATAGAGGGAAAGAACTAAGACTGAATTACCCAACCTCAAAACCCGATTAAATTTTTCTTCCAATACACATTATGAATGTATTGACCACTTATTCTGGAATACTACAAATTTGTTTTTAAATAGTACTATTTCAATTGGTCATATTTTTCATTAAAGTCTACACGGTGTTAGCCAAGACACGGTTGTATCATAAAACTGAATATTGAAATGGTAAACAGTTTAATTTTAATATAATGGTTCCCGACGAGTGTGTTGCGTCTTTTTTGGGACATGCTGTATTGCAAGTTATATTGCATTAGGGAGAAAATAATACGTTAATGTTGAACACATGGCCGATTGCCACAATTATTCTGTAAATAATTTCCAATGTTTAAATGAGCAGACATCAGTATAAAAAATACTCAGTTGAACATAATGGGTACACATAAACATAACATACCATTATTAGAGATTCTTGAACATCTTAGTCTTCAAAAAATGTTCAAGACCAAAAGATCTTAGGAGCTCCTGCGGTTCGTTTCAACTGATGTTATAAGTTTTAGGTTTGAAATGAAGTTTGACATTCCTAAGATTTCTATTATGTATTAGTATTAGGTTTCAAAACAGACATTGCAGAATAAATATACGAATTAAAGGTAATATCATACTTTCTTTTTTATCAAAGAAATACAGATTCATTGGCCAAAATATCAAGACAGATACAGTAACAGTCATCTGTCAAATTTCAGTCCCATACGGTGCCCATTTTTTGAGAGAACGGTGAAAAACAGCCAAAGTATGTCTTAAGTCTTTTCTCTTTTATTTTTTACCTTTTAAATAATCACAAAGATTTTCGGTCGTTGTTTTACTAATTTCTGGTTAAACACACCAGTTCAGGCGGAGACTTTTTAACAGTATGTTTCCACCATCATCATAACACACCCTGTAAGTTATACGTAAATCTGTGAAAATGTTTTGGTTTCTTACAAAGTATGATACTACCTTTAAATAAAACTTCTTTTTTAATCAACACAAAATACATATATACGTCAATTACTCGAATTAATTATTTCTCGTTATACATGTATATCACTTAAACATGAAGTGCACAATGTATCACAATAAATGGTTCTAATAACAAAATCTACAATTAGGCCGGCCATGTAGTGCTGTTTTTCAACGTATTATGCAGGAAAATAATATAATAGGGCCTACATGTATCTACAAATGATATAACAGTTTTGAGTGCGTTGATTCATGACTATACGTAGGGGAACCGATATTAAATGTCTAAGCTCAATACATTCCCTGATTAAAAATAAATGTGGTTTCCTAAGAAAGTATCGATTGTAATCGTCAACTTCAAATTATCTTGTTGATTGTGATAAAAGCACTTCACATGTAATTCCAAGTCATTCGTGAGTTCAACCTGCAATCCAGAATGTTGTACTGGGAGGTCCTTTGCACGTCTTTAACCTTGAAGTCAAGCCATTACTTCGCACATTTCGCACACGGATACAGCTTTGGTTTACACAACGGAGTGTCTGATGTAGGTTTTGCTGCATGAATTAATTTCAATAGACTTAATACATCACGATAAATTATACATTTTATCCAATTTTGTTTATGCACAATATTGTCATGACGTGCCTTATTGTTCTATTTAACAGTTTGCGTTGATCATATACATCTGCTATTCATTATAATTATACAATATTGTACAAGTTCAAATAAGCTTTTCTAAAAGATCTTTACAAATATTGAAAAGCAATCATCTACTTTTTTTCAAATGAATTTGAACAAACGTGAAGCATTAACGAAATTGTATCACATTTGCACACATTTATCACAATGTCAATTCAGCACTATTCCTTAGTGATTCTTTTCGAAACGTCAAAAATTTGAATGCCAACATTGGATTTGTCGGTGTATATCACAAAAACCACACAGAAAGTATAAATTGATCAATCAAATCTGATCATAATTTGCTGCATGTCGTCAAAAACATACAATCAACTGCAACTAATTTGTTTGGCTTTTTTAAAGCGTAATTGACTGCTCCATTGCAGTTGTTAGTTCCCATAAGTTACGTTATTTTGTCATCATATACATTACTGTTTTGCCAGAAGTATCATTTCCACAAGTTCATTTAAATGCTACGCTTTGTGTAGTTTTATATATAACCGAGGATGGGACCTTTGGGAGACTTTCATATAGGGTCGTGCACAAACTTTACTAACCTACATCCTCCTAACCAATGAACTTGAAAATGATGTTCATATTGAGAGCATTCTCTGTCTTCTATTAAAATATGGACAGTAAAAAAAATGTCTTCAAAGGGTAGACGATACCTAAGTTCCGATGTCTCCCTAATGTCCACTTTGAGATGCTAACGTGTCTCCTTAATACCCCATTTGTAATTATATCTAATACTTCAAATTTAATGTTACATTAAACTAAACAAGGTACTAAATATGATTCACTTTACTCATCGTTGAATTTCAAAAACTGATTTAATAAAATGAGCTTCTCGTATTTCCTTTCTGAGTCAAAATTGAAAGCTTTGATTTATCGTTATTAAGTTTATAAGCTGTTCTGATATTGCAGGTCTCAGCAGCTTGTTTCTTTGTTCCTTTTATTATTATGTTTCATCAATTTTCTTCTTCCAGAACATCGTGCAGTCAGTATATACATTTTAAAAAAAATCTTCTTTTCTTAACTTTCAGTGATTAACGTTTCAATTTTTCAATCTTGAATTTTGGGAAGAATGCTTTCTTAGCCTTTTAAAGATACAGTACAGGATTGGTAATATACCCACAGATCAAATTATAAACTTTATGGTATGGAGATGGTGCAGGTAGAAACATGCCGTTAAAATATTTCCGCCGGAAATGATGTAATTATAAAAATAAATAAGTTAAACAAAAACTGAATACAGTTTTGATCTCGGGGTAAGATCAAAACCATTACCAATGTTTTATAACAACAATTGAGCAGGGTTATCGCTATTTTCTCGCGACACAGATGTCCGATTGAGCTTAAATGTTCACGTTTCATGTGCATGCTGGATTAAATTAAACAAAGTGTATAGTGCTATCAGGTTTGACATTTTCTGATAACAATGTTCTCATAATAATAATTATTTGGTGCCAGTCTTTGCTTTCAAGATGATTATTTTGATTGTACAAAATAATCCTATTATTAAGAGCAAAGATACGCCAATGACATGCATCTGCTTAGCACAAACGTGTTAGCTCCATAGTTATTGGCTTACAAATTGTCTCATGTTTTGTTGTACTTGTGCAGCTGTATGAATTTGGGTTTATGTATTATCATACAGAATAAGGGGATTATCGATAAGTCTCCTAAAACATAAACAGAGAAGTCCTGATGGGGAGTTATCTGAATGTAGGCTGCGCTGATGTTGTACAAGTGACACTGGTTGTTTCCAGGGATGTAGTCGAGGGACACGCACCCGGGTTGAATGAGGCAGAACACGGCGCAGAGCGGGAGGGAACGAGCCACTTCGGTCGCCAAAGGATTGCCGTCTCCGATGAGGCCGTTCTTGTGCAATATCTTGAAGGTATTCGGTTTAAGAGGTTGTCCCACTAAAATTAAATCGAAAGACAAAAAAAGACTGTTGTTTCTATGTAATTGTTTAATCAAAATCAATCATAATTGATACGGCAAGTAACACACTATATTCAATCACCTGAAATGTGTAAGGCAGCATTGATATAACATTATGGATAGACTGATGTTTCGATCATAGTAGGGTCATACATGCACTTGTTTAAGATAACACGTGTGTTACAGTGTTTTGTACACAGTGCCAAGTTGACTGCCGTTTGCTAGCACAAATACTGTTCTGCGACGTGACTACTGTATGTGGAAGTAAAATACTAACCAACACAAAACGGAACCAAAGAAATAAACAAACAACTGAAACAAAACAAAAAACCTCAAAATAAACTTTTACAATATCCAATCACTTTGGAAATATAGTTACCTAATTTGACTGTCATTGTTCTCCAATACAAAGGAACGTTTAATCTTGGCCCAAATTAAAAAGTCTAAACAACATTTAGGGTTTCATACTCTTAAAACTAAGGACAAGACGGACGTCCCAAGTTTCTCAAAGACTCGTGTTTGTTCCTCGGTGCAAGTTTCCTTGTTGCACGTGTCTTGCTCATCTTGTCTTTGCTGCCTGGAAGCCTTCCTTGCTTCTCTACATTCTTCAGCCTCCTTGCAATAATGACAATGCAGCAGTTGTCAGATTATGATGAGTAGGCAAACCTTGACATTAAGAGGCATAAAGTACGGACCCTTCTGCAGTAATGTGGAAACAAAGTAAAGAGCTAACTATACAAATCGAGCGTGCTTCTACCTGCATGAGTTTACAAGTTTCTCCAAGATTAATGCAAGATATTCCAAATATGAAATTCACGTGTGGTCACAGTTATGATCACGCTCTAACAAGCAGCATTAACGCGTGTCATTCAGCAAGGTGTTTCTTTAATATGAATAGGTGCTTTTTAAAATACACTAAATCTTGATTTCCCTAAAAAACCCAGGATTGATTTTCCATGGTGACTGTTTGCACTGTTTACGAACTGTTGAGTCCATTTTCTGTCTCAAATTCAATATTTTTTGTAGAGGCCTAGCAAATCCTGTACACTGCATTTAACTGCCTCGTAAAAAGGTATAATCACTGGCAAGATTGTCGACGGTTTGGCCAGGAAATCATTCAACATGGTATTTCTCATATGGCATGTCCGTTTTCTCCTGCATGGTCAGAGAGAGAATTGTTTAAGGCAAGTTCCTCAAGGGTAATCAACGGCCGCATTGTCATCGTACGTCAACACAGCATACAGTGCAGATAGGTGGGATTGCTTTATAGTGATAGAAAACAAATCTTGATTTACTGTGCCACTGCTAACCTCAATGTGGGT
Organism: Astropecten irregularis; assembly: GCA_963971285.1. NCBI lineage: Eukaryota > Metazoa > Echinodermata > Asteroidea > Paxillosida > Astropectinidae > Astropecten > Astropecten irregularis. The sequence goes on along the minus strand of OZ020261.1, from coordinate 3,931,543 downwards.
GGAGGACGATCGAGTGACCAAACCTAATGATATATCCAGCTCTATGTTGGTGGTGTACTTTCAACATAGGCCTCGGGCTGGATTTCACTAAACTTTAAGATTAATCTTAAGAAGAATTGTCAATATCACCATGGTGATTTGCATTGTGACATCACACTTTGCTTAGCAATTATGATTGATTCATGATTAAAAATTGATATGTACGTATGTTTACATCAACATAATGACAGCAGCCTGAAATAACTCAATTTGTTACGCAGCGTCAACAGACTGACGTTCACGAAATAAAAACAATTTGGTTCCCTCGCCCGAAATGATTTAAATACAAAGGGTATAAAGTAAGGTGACCAGACATCCCCGATTTCCGGGGACAGTCCCCGATTTGACAGTGCCGTCCCCGATGAAAATTGTCCCCGAAAATGTCCCCGATTCGACGAAATGCCCCCGAAAATTCTAATTTCCTGCTTATTAGAAATAAAAGAGAGTGCAACAAATTGATCATTCCTAGGACGACTTATGTCTACTTTAATAAAGCTATCCATTGTTCCAGTTGTCCATGGAATATCATACTTGACAAAACAAATTATATAAAGTAATCTTTACTATCCTTTGCTACTTACTCATATGTTTAGATTCAGTCAAGCCCTGTGTTCGTTTTCCATTAAAACGTATCACTTTTATCTTGATCTATATTTAATATTATGTTGCCGTGACCCACACACGCATTAGACTGAAACAGGAACTACAAAACAAACGGACAACCCGATTGGGAGACATACAGATAAAATAAAATTAATTCATAAAAAGGAAATATTATCTAGGTGTACAGTGTACGCCGTAACTTGAAAAGTAAGAAATTTGACACACTTAAAAAAAAAAACTAAAATCATGGAGACACGCTATTAAACTATTCCTCCTGACATTTCAAACCAAAAAAGAGCAAGAGTTAAGCAGACCGCCAGGTGTTCAGGGGCACGCGATTCACCGGGATTCTTTCACCCGGCTCACCGGCTCCCATATAGTCCCCATGTGGCTTACTGGCAAGCCGACTACTGCATATCCTCCCCACCATTGAGACCTTAGCCTGACATGCAGAGCTCTGAAGGACTAAGAGGGAGAAACAAGGCGGCCCCTGGACCATCGCGGTGCCAGGGTCCGCACATGCCATGTTCCATTCATTATCAGAGAGTCAGGATCGGAGAATCGAACCCAGGCTGCCGGAAGTCTGAGCGGTGGTACCATCGCTTATCCCGCCGAGCCACGAAGCTTTGGTGAAATCGCAGCCCTTTATAAAACTATTTATACCAGACAATTGATAGGAGTAAAACATTTACCAAAATTGCTGTCGTCACATGAGGGCTCGAACCCGGGACACCTAATTCAAAGTCCCATCCCCGAACCACTCGGCCATATGAAATGTATTGACGGCGTCATGAAATCTAGGAGTGAAGTGATTGTCAATGCCCCATTCACCTACAATCACTCAAGCGTGAATAAAGACAGTCTCAATGCTCACACATAAAAACCCGTAAAATGACAATTAAACGACATTCGATTAAATCTCCCGCACTTTGATTAGGTGATTCCACAACATGGCAATTAAGGTGCATCGACTTCAGGGCCTGAATTCATCAAAATAGCTCAAAGTGAAAGGAAACGAAATAATTTTAGGAATTAACACTGTATTGACCCCATCCCGGCCCCGGCCCGCCAAAGGCCGCGGTCCCAATAGACACGGGGCCGATTTCATAACGCAGTGGCTATCGTTACGGCAGTCGTAACGCATTTCCCAATGGCTATAGTTACGGCACTGCAACTGCGCACGCGCGATTGCTTCGAAGCTAGCGTGTTTTGTACACGTGTGGGTACGGTACGCGTGGGATGCATGCACAGGACTTTTCACGTCGTGCGGACGAGGTTTGACGTGTAGCCAAAGAGACATGGTAAATTAAGGTGACCAGACGTCCCCGATTTCCGGGGACAGTCCCCGATTTGACAGTGCCGTCCCCGATGAAAAATTTTCCCCGCGAAAATGTCCCCGATTCGACGAAATGCCCCCGAAAATTATAATTGTCCTAAATAAAAAATCAAATGAATGAAATGCTGTCCTAAAGAAGGTTCATTCTTATGCGAAGACAACCGCCTAAGACATCGAGTATGTAACCCACTCATGTCAACTGGACAAGATGTCCATAGATGCCACCATTTTGCACGTAGGCACCATCTGGATTCAACAAATTTTCAAAATTATACCCCTCCCCCAGGACACGGATCACTGTCCCCAGATCATCTCAACAAAATATGGTCACCTTATGGGAAATTCTCTCGTTGTCGGGGCAGAATTTGCCTCTTTTGGGGAATTGTCATATATATGTACTTGTAGTTCCATTTATGTTTATTTCAACTAATTAATACTCCGAGTCAATTTGTTTAAAAGAAAGCATACATTGCAATTAAAGAGTTATCATATCCGGTCATAGAGAACTTGTGTAAAAGTACAATGAGCACCGTATGGGACTGAGATTTCACAGATGTATCTTTCCTTGATTATTTTTTCCCCATGAATCTGCATTTTATTCGTCCATGCTACCCGGCCCATGGAAAAGACTTTCTTTCCTCCATGTTTTACCAAAAACACCCAAAACAAAACAAACAAATAGTCTAGGCATGGGTCTAACGTTAAACGGAAAAAAGAAAAATCAAATGAAAAGTTGAGAAGACAAATTACTCGGGTTCCTTTGCACAGTGCTACTGCCGTAACTATAGACGTTAAGGTTACGGCTATAACTCACGCCGTCATCGCGCGTGCGCAGTTGCAGTGCCGTAACTATAGCCATTGGGAAATGCGTTACGGCTGCCGTAACGATAGCCACTGCGATTTCATAAAGCTCTGCGACGCGTCCTAGCTACGTGACGCGTTTTTATGCTACAGGTATAATGTTTACTCCAACCCTACTCTAGCCCTAACGCTATAACCCTATAACCCTAATAAGCCTACCTAACCCGGACCCCATAACCCTTTTAAACCCTAACCCTATTCTGGCATAATTGTTATGGTCAGCGCTGAAAAAATGCGCATAAGCCTATGGTGTTTTTGTTAAAAAAATGTCTGAAAAACTAAAAACTAAAGGGCCCTATCACTCTATATTATGCAAGTGATTAATTAATGAAAAATAAACAACAGCAAAGGCCCTATACGTAATGTTCACGCCTACATCAACAGAATGACAGCAGCCTGAAATAATTTTGTTTGTTACGCAGCGTCAACAGACTGACGTTGGAAAGTAAGGGAAGGAAATGAATTCTGGTTATTGTTTTTGCATTTATTATTATATATGATTTGTGTACAGTCTTCAGTGGAGAGTCATATCATGAACTTCCGATTATCCACTCCATCCAACGCAGCAACATTTCCTTGTTAATATGCATAGTATGAAATCTTGTGCCGCATACGTTCTAGATTTTACATCGAAGGTTGTCGATGTGGCAGCGTCCAAATTTCTGGCTACGGCTTGCAGCTGTAACCGCAGAAGACTCGTGTGGAAAGTAAAGCCGTAGTCATAGCCATTATACGTCATTGTTTGACAAATGAGCACGAGGTTGTAGGCGGAAGTTGAGCATTTACTGCACAATGACATGACGCCATGCAATAGCACAGTAGTACTATCATTGATAGCTCTCGACAAGTGAATTATAACTCATCATAATTTGGTGAATGGTTTTTCTTAAAGAGGAAACAAGATGAAAAGCAAGACTCTAAATAATCTGCTCACCGCTAACGGCTTGAGACTTCAGTTTGGGGTTTTGTTGATTCAACTTGTCTTATTTGGTGAGTAGCCTAGCCGGTCTACTAACGTTATTAACGTTAGGCCTGGAATTTCTATTGTGTTTTTAGGCCTAACGTTAGGCCTAGGCCTACTTAGTTTTTCCATTCCACTCATCGTTTCACAATCACAGTTCAAACATTGGTCATTTCCTTATTTTGTGCAGATTGTTTGTGATACTGATTCCTAAATTATTGGTTATTTGGTAATGGTTTACAAAGTACCAGGTACGATACCTATAAAAAATAAAGGAAAAAAACCTTTTTGTAAAGAGAATTACTTAGGCCTGCATACAGTACACGCTCATGGTGTCCTTCAATACTGCTCCGCACTAATGACGTCACAAAATCCCCGGATGTCAGACAAACATTGTCTCACACACACACGTAGTGTACATGGACGCGCACATGCACACACGTAACGGTAACGAATATGCAACATTTTACGGACGCACAAAACTGCCGCAGTTGAGGTTCTGCTAGTCATTGTGTGGACTTTTGATACATTGGTTGTAGGTATCAGACTAAACTAGACTAGCCAGACCAGACAAAATGGCAGACGGGCTGTTTTCAAATTCACAACAAGCACATAAGAAAATTGTATTACTCTGAAATGTTACACAAATTTCTTCTATCTGGGGTTTTGGACTCGGGAACATTTGCTGAAAGTGAAAGTCAAAAATATCATTTTGGAATGTTCAGTAGAAATTATTAAGTTGTTTTTATCCCCTTTATAGAGGTTATTCACGTGACGTCATTGGCCTTCAACAGGTCAAGCACAATGATTGCACACACGAAACAATACACTTCAGTGCACACGCAACGTACAGTGTCCTACGGGTAACCATGGACAACATAGAAATGCTTGACGACCAATCACATGATTTTATGATGTCGGTGAATAACCTCTATAGGTATCGTACCCGCACGCACGTACATGCACTATGTACGTAAAATCCTCTCTAAAACATAGTCTTGGGAAACCTGTAAGGGCTGTGAGTTCCATACGCACCTCGTTATGTAACGTGCTATGTCGTCTCCATGACACACTGTTGAATATGTATGATTACCTGCACTGGCCTGCATGCATGGACGTGTACGTGTATGTTGATAAACTGCAACTGATTCAAAAGTAACGCATGCGCAGTGTGTTTCCCTCCGTTTTCTTGGGAGATTTTACAGGTTTCCCAAGACTATATCAGGGGTCGAAATTAACGGTGGCCCGCTGGCCCGAGACCAGTGAAAATACGTCCGGGCCACCGATTACACCAAAAATGATAGCCCGGTGGGACAGTGGAAATATATTCCATAAAATATCACCGTATTTTCCATTGGGAAAACCAGACCCTTTTTTAACATAATTTACCTTGCTGGCCTGAAAAATGTGTAGCTTTGCGATGTATTTTCGTAAAATATGTGTACCAAAGCCGAACGCGAGCACGAGCCACGGTATATCCGAGCATTTCTCGATTGTATGTACACCATCACATACACGATACGTTACCACATTGTACATGTACACTAGCACTATAGAAGCAGTAGCGCTGTCCATGTTCCGGCCTACACTGTACACGTGATTGGGTTATTTCGCTGGTGCACGTTTGCATTGACGGAAATTGTGGTTATTACGCGCGCGCGGATACCAGTTGGGGAAATTTCAGCTGGCCGTGCTGTGACTTCACTGTGCATGCAATGTATATGACTGCACGTGTTGTGCAATGATGATGTTTACGTCTTTTTCAAGAGTGCGATCGTTGCTTTCGGAAGGCCTTTTACAATAATTATTTTTTCGATCAAGTTTGTGAAAAGTGTGATTCTACTTGGCTAAATGGACAAAATAACTGGCTGAAATTCAAGTAAGATTTAGATGATCAGGAAAATGTAATTTATGGTACTTCGGAAGGAAGGTCAGAAAATTTTCACGGCGATCTGTCAACGATAAACGGATAAATCTAATGTTTACAAATGCAACATCGACCTCCATGTTTTATAATAATTAATAGGTCTAGTTAACTAGTAAACATTTTAGAAAAATATGACGCCCAAGGTTTCAAGATAATGTTGAATTTATATATTTTCTTCACGATGTTTTGACATGCCCAGAACCGGATATCGAACAATCTCAAGTTCAAATGTACACATGCAGGATAGGCCTACGTCAGACCATGTTTTATTCCTCCATGGTCAGACACGAGCAGGCATGTGATGATGTCTATGTTGGTGCATGGAGGAGAAATATTTCTTCCTTCATGGCTGGTGTTCGATGTCGGAAAAACAAACAAGATCGCGCTAAGTTTTGTTTGGTCTGTCACGTCAGTAGAAACACTAGAAATTAAAATTTGGCACACTCATACAAAGCGGAAATGCTAAAGTCGGGGAGCCTTGGGACTTGGGAGGGTTTGGTCAATTCAAAATATAAAAGCACGCCATTAACAATATGCCAATGAAACCTCAGTACTTTTACATTCTTATTTCCTAATACTTTACATTAAGTTTCGGGGACCCGATGATTATACAATGTTATATTTTATTTGGGTACCCGATTCCCCCAAAAGCCTTAGTAGTAGTAGAATTAGAAAATAAAATATGGTAAAATATATAAACAGACAGATGGCGATGAAATGACAGGTATCCCCCTAATGCTGCTGATTAAATACAAAATGGTGTCGGGCCACCAAATTTTCTGGCGGGCCAGTAACTTTTTTTTTCTGCTGTCCCTGCCGGCTAGTAAGCAATGTACTTTAATTTCGACCCCTGTATATTTCAGAGAGGCCTTTACGTACATGTAAGTACGTGCGTGCGTGTCAGTGGGAAAAGTTGGTTTGTGCGTTATCGTATAATAACATAGTCGTGAACCAAGACTACACAAGTATGCAAATTACGGAAATGCTTGAAAATCTCCTGTCTGAGTTTTGGTCATAAAACATCTTTAGAGACATGGTATTGTCATCACCTGAAATGCTCTGCATTTCATCCCTGACATTTTGATTTTCAAGTCGATCTGTGATGTTTTTATGTGGTCATTTTGGAAATGTTCGGCATTTATGAAGGATTCTCTATGCGCTAGTGCGACCATCAAGCCCCAAAATTTGAAAAAGGAGTACAGCGCCCCAGTTTCTTATTCTACATGTACATGGTCTACTGCTGTCAGAATATTCCACTCAGAGTGTGATGTCTCTTGATCTGTTGCGTCTGGGAACAGACTAATATGTATAAGAATGTTGTATTCATGACGCAACTAACAGCTTGTTTTCAAGTTCACAACAGGCGGGTAACAAAAATTGTAGTTGTACACTGGACAGTGTTTTTCATAACATTAAATGTACAGTACAGGATTGGTAACATACCCAAACAGAAATGTTAACAGATAAAGCGTAATAGCATATAACTTTTCCGCCTGAAATGGTGCATTTATTTTGAAAGAGTAAAACCAAACACCAAAAACATTCTTGACCACGGAAAGATAAAAAAGCCTTAGAAAGAACTTTATGTTTGATAAGAAAAAGTATGTCAGGTTTTCTGACAGGTCATCAGACAAAGTATGAGTGCTGCTCTGTGACCTTTACTCTAGTCATGTATTATACCTTTTTATTGTTGACTTCAAATGAATGCTGAGTATTACATCTTTGACATTTTTAGTTCTAAGCCAAAAAATAATTTTTTTGAAACAGGAGTTTGATCAAGTATAATATGCAATGCATACATCTAGTGTGAGACCTGGGGCCAATTTCACGGCCCTGCTTAGCACAAAAATTTGATAAGCATGACATTTCTGTCTCAATAAAAACAGGATTAAAAGCCAAACTTCGAAGTGTTTTGTATCACGAAGGATTGTTCTTTGGCTGTTGTTTGCTGACCATGAATATCAAATGGAATTTGTAATGGTGCTTTGTTTTATTGAGGAAGCCTTTTTTGTGCTAAGCAAATTTGTGTGCTTAGCTGCTCCATGAAATTGGTCCCAGGTTAGGTATCCTTTTCCAAATTGTATTCTTTTTTGCTTGGAGTTAGGAGGGTCTGACACATTTCGATCCTACCGGAATATTTTTCAAAGGCCGCATTTCGATCCTAGCAGGATCTTTCTCAAAGGCTTTTGAGAAAGTTCCTGCTAGGATTGAAACGGTTCAGGCCCTCCTACTAACTCCAATTATTTTAGGTTATTTTGGCTAATGAGCAGTTTGCAGCAGTTGATTACTTGTATTGTACTTTTTATATTTTCTTAGCATCTGCAAGGAAGACACGTGATATGATCTATAGAGATGTGACTGGCTTCTCACCCTGCGTCAGACGGTTTAATGCTACACATCAAATTGGATGCTCAAGTAAGATTTCAATGCAGTTATATACATGGGTCATTCCGTGTCAATTCAACGCGCTTTGGAACCCGACCGACACGGATTTCAATGAAATTTGGTATGCTTATTGGCCTCCATGAGAAACCCCCAGAACCGAAATTTTATGTAATTTGGTTCATTACTTTTTGAGATACGGGTTAACGAACTTTTGACTAATTAGCACAATCTGTCGCATTCAAACAGCCATATCTCCAGAAGTAAAGAACCTACAGAAATAAATTTTACATCATTCTAAAGCTCTTATAATGGCCTTCATTTTGTAAAATAAAACCAAAATTTTTTCATGTACGACAAAAAAATTACGTTAAAATTTGACCTTTGACCTCGATTTAAAAAAATGCGTATTTTTCAAAATGCGTAATTTTTTTTTTAATTTTAGCTTGACATGTAAGTAACATCTCCAGAAAAATTTGGAGTGGGCGCTCATATACTTTTGGAGTTATGATAATTTAAACATCGGATTTCGAGGATAAAACCTGTAAATATGCATTAACAGGTGCATTGTACATATACTTGCATTGCATATGTGCATGTAATCCATGTGTAGTAATGCATGTGCACAAATATGAGGTATTTTGGCCTATCTAGCCCTTTTCAAGTATTAAAGCATAACTACAAAACTGTACAAAAGCCCATCCTTAATGTTTTACATGTTGCTCTGGGCCCTATATATTCGGGGGGGGGGGGGGGGGGGGTACTGGAACTGTCAGCCAGGCATGTTAACTAACCTAATCATCTCCATTCCATCAGAATTTTTGTTGTTGCAGATTTCATTTCTTTTGCAGACATCAAGTAAACATATCTGGTTTCTGTAACAGTTTCCACAATTATTACTATATCCTGAGAGTCTGTGTAACCTGAAGGAATTCACAGCTTACAGTTTACCATCGTTTATAGCTGGAAGGAACAATCGCTAGTTTGCTTAAATACACGATTACATATTACGTGATGCACTCTCAGAATAGTAACAATTGTAGAAACTTTAGTATTACAGAGACTAAACACATAAAAGATGCCTGCAAAGGAAATGAAATTTGCAATAAAAACTCTGATGGAATGGAGATGACTAGGTTAGGCCCTGTTTGTTTAATGCACAAGATCACGAATCCAGCGGATCCAGATCCCATTTTAGCGTACCCTGCATAGGACCTTGATCCCCAAATTTGGGATCCTGTGCGTTGAACAAACAAGCCCTTAGTTAGTAACATGCTTGGCTGATAGGTACACTAGCCACCCCCCCCTATAGGGCCTAGTGTTTAGAATGCAGCAACATGTAAAAGATTAAGGATGGGCTTTTGTACAGTTTTGTAGTTATGCTTACTTGAAAATGGCTAGAAAGGCCAAAATACTTCATATTTTTGCACATGCATTACTATACATGGATTACCTGTACAGAAGTATATGTACAGTGCATATGTTAATGCATATTTACAGCTTTTAACCTCGAAATCCGATGTTTAAATTATCATAACTTCAAAAGTATATGAGTGCCCACTCCAAATTTTTCTGGAGACGTTGCTTACATGTCAAGCTAAAATTAAAAAAAAAATTACGCATTTTGAAAAATACGCATTTTTTTAAATCGAGGTCAAAGGTCAAATTTTAACGTAATTTTTTTGTCGTACATGAAAAAATTTTGGTTTTATTTTACGAAATGAAGGCCATTATAAGAGCTTTAGAATGATGTAAAATTTATTTCTGTAGGTTCTTTACTTCTGGAGATATGGCTGTTTGAATGCGACAGATTGTGCTAATTAGTCAAAAGTTCGTTAACCCGTATCTCAAAAAGTAATGGACTAAATTACAAAAAATTTCGGTTCTGAGGGTTTCTCATGGAGGCCAATAAGCATACCAAATTTCATTGAAATCCGAGTCGGTCGGGTTCCAAAGCGCGTTGAATTGACACGGAATGACCCACATACTGGACATACTGAGGGCGCTATACAGCCATTCTGCATGAGATGAGAAAGTCTCATTCATACAAATTGGTTCAAACGCCAGTTGAAATCATACTGGTGAACTCACTGTGCTAAAACCTTACGCAGATTGCGTTAAACTCCCCAATGCCGCAAAGTTAAGCTCATGAACTGAAGGGCTGTTTAGCACTTTGAATCAACCAAGTTTTATTGTGCACTGTCTGAACAATTGTTTAAAACTAAACATAAATGACATAATGATCCAATTTTAATGACCTTAATTGGCCCCATTGACCCATGGCTACATACCTCTTGCTACAGGTATGTTTCATTTTCCAGTTATCATGGTTGTGCTTTCATCATAACAATTGGCTTGCCTTGGTGCCCAGACTGGTCATTGCCTTGGTGCCCCCAGTCATTGCCTTGGTTTCCCTGGTCATTGCCTTGGTGCCCAGACTGGCCATTGCCTTGGTGCCCCTGGTCATTGCCTTGGTGCCCAGACTGGTCATTGCCTTGGTGTCCCTGGTCATTGCCTTGGTGTCCCTGGTCATTGACTTGGTGCCCCTGGTCATTGCCTTGGTGCCCCTGGTCATTGCCTTGGTGCCCCTGGTCATTGCCTTGGTGCCCCTGGTCATTGCCTTGGTGCCCCTGGTCAATGCCTTGGTGTCCCCAGTCATTGCCTTGGTGCCCCTGGTCATTGCCTTGGTGTCCACAGTCATTGCCTTGGTGCCCCTGGTCATTGCCTTGGTGCCCCTGGTCATTGCCTTGGTGCCCCTGGTCAATGCCTTGGTGTCCCTGGTCATTGCCTTGGTGCCCCTGGTCATTGCCTTGGTGTCCCCAGTCATTGCCTTGGTGCCCCTGGTCATTGCCTTGGTGTCCACAGTCATTGCCTTGGTGCCCCTGGTCATTGCCTTGGTGCCCCTGGTCATTGCCTTGGTGCCCCTGGTCTTTGCCTTGGTGCCCCTGGTCTTTGCCTTGGTGTCCCCAGTCATTGCCTTTGTGCCATTGGTCATTACCTTGGTGCCCCTGGTCATTGCCTTGGTGCCTCTGGTCATTGCCTTGGTGCCACTGGCCATTTCATCAGTTCCTGCCCTTCCATCAGTAAACATGTTAATCAGGCCCCAACATGGTGAAATGATACAATACAGTGGAGTTCCACTATAACGAACGTGGCGGGATGCACAGATATTGTCCAATGTCCATTATATCGGTCATTCATTAGGTCTATATAATGATTAAAAGAACCATATTGGGTATGTATTGTGCTCACAACTTTGTAGTCAGTGATGATGATGTACAGTATAGCCAAATGTTCATTATAGTGGTGTTCATTGTCGTTCCACTGCTCACTGTTCCTATTGTCAGACTGTGTATATTTTCTCCCTTACAAAATCATTGGTGATTTAAATTATTGAAACATTTTGATTTGTATTAATTAGTTTTCACTGTTTGTTTTGTCTGCAGGTGATTTCTATGGTGATACTGGTGTGATTCATTATATGACTAATACATCTGATGTTGATTGGCTGATTAATAATGGACCATACAAGCCATACATTGCATTGATGGAACCACACGTCTTTAATCAGTATGTAACATTCCTACTTCATTATACAGGAAATCCCAGAAAAAACGAAACCGAGTTTTGTCAATGTTTAATCCTATTTTAATTTTAATTTTTAATGATAAATGACACATATCTGAAAAGCTTAATTCCTCAGCTTTCATTTTATACCGTTTGTATGATACATACTTCACGCATGAGTGAGTTAATTTATACGAAGCAAGGCTATCAAAACGTAATTTGCACAACGATTACGTTGTAGCTGCATCCTTAGCAATCCAGCACCCCAGCTGGGAGTAAAGCCCTGTCCACATTGGTCTTTTTTTCCCGGTGGTTTCACCAAGCCGATGGGTAAATGAAAAATGGGTAAATATTACCTGTATCTGCACTTGAAATTTTGACTTGAGTATTAACTTAACTGTGCACGCACGGAAGAATATGTTTCCCAAACTAGTCTCATATTGCCCCGAGTCGAAGACAAGGGCAGTATGGGTCTAGTATAAAGGGAAATATATGTGGTATCTCCCGAAAGTAACGCCAGTCAATATTATTATTATTACCTGTTCAACTCTTGGTGCATAGGAATTGGAACAAAAACGTGTAACCAAGTTGAACCATAGATATCAGAAGAATAAAACCAAAATAAAATAATCTTCCGCTATCTATGGTTTCAACCCGTTCAACGCGGAGTTACGCGTTGAAGTTAAGTTACGCATTCAACGCGTTGAGTTACGTGTTCAACACGCTGGGGTGAATATGGTAATTATGGACTGCTAATTATAGTACATAGGCGCAATTTGAAAATTACAGTGGAGAGAGGTATAAATATTATGGTCACTAGTTGAGTTAATCAATGAAGACAGACAAAATACGCATTTTTATCTTGTCTCCAAAATGCCTCATTCTGGTAATAATAATTCATGTTATGTTTTATTTTCAGCTTAATTGTGAAACGGCTGGTCAAGTCTGGTAAACTGTCAGGCATCATGGTTATTAACACCAATACTAGTCAGGTTATTGATGAGGAATTCTACTTCTCTGCTGATCTCAAATGCCCAAATGATAACTTTGGTGAGTATAATACTTTGTTTGCTGGTACTTTATAAAGAATTGCTGAGGCTTTTGATATAATGATTTGTTGGGCAAACTAACTATCCCCTTAAAAGAAGCAATGTAATAAAGGCCACAACATATACTGTAAAGTTCCATGTATACGCCGCCCTTTTTTTCACCTCGGCAAAAATCAAAAGTTGGGGTGCGCCATATACATAGGAACAGCCCGATGGCGGTCTCGTGTGTGTGGGTTGTGATCATTGCGCCGCGCCAAGTAAAAGCATGTGATTCACTATGTCTGTATCGGCAGCAACTGTAACCAATTAGCGCGATGTCTGACTCAAAATTAAGCAAATGATTCATGAAAGATACCATTTAAAAAAAACATATTTCCAACTCTTGCGATAGGCCAAGGAAAACTTAACACAAACTCGGTTACGGTTAGGATTAGAGACATCAAAAATAGCGTGTGCAAACACGGTTGGAGCATCGCAACGCATTTACAGTAGGCCAACATGCAAGCTCCGGACCGTGACAGTTGGACCGTCGGAACATGGTCGGACATACACATTTCATTTAAGAAAATAGTAATTGTGTCTGGATTCATTATTTTAATCAGCAATAGTCACGTTTTCATTAGGAAATATCCTTATCCTCATGAGTAAAAACGTCAAGTTCACAACAGCGTTTCGCTGCAATGCAGTTGGACGGCACACGTTTTTGGTTGGTGTACGAGTTGGTCGATGTACGAGTCGGTACATGGTCAGCGCACAGTACAGTACGAGTTGACCAGCATTCATTGGTCCTCGTGAACATTTGCCAAGTGTAAGCATTATTTTTGTGCGAGGGAAATGCCGATAGCTAGCTTTGGATCGAATGGAGTTGTATATGATCATATTTACTTGGACACACAGCGCTTGCAACACAATGTCCACTCACACAAATTTATATAACAGATTGGAATTGAAGTATACGGAACGGGAATGTATTGTCCTTTATTATGTAGACTGCAGAGGAAGTCGGACTATGGTAGAGATCAAATACTGTGTGCACAACAGACAGGATGTACTGTAGGCCGCGCCACACGCTTGGTACTGCTTTCGCTGCGGTGTGGTGCAGCATGTTGTGGCACTGGTAGCCAAGGTAAACGCACTTCGGGTTGTTGCAAACTCAGGCAAAACATCGCTAAAAGAGTTGGATTGAGGAATTCATTGGTTTTTATTTTTCTTGAATGTGCAATTCTCAATTGAATTACAAATCACAAATGAGCTGAGAAAAATAAGCGCTGCAGGTCTGCATATTTTTCTGGTCGGACACGGCTGATTTTGTTTTCTTCCGGCTGATGTCCTAAGTTGGGGGTGCGCCGTATACATGGGACTTTACGGTACGTGATTTATAAACATTTCCCTGGGGCCATTTTCATTCTTTCTGAGGATTATAGGCAGTAAATTTAGGACACAAAATATACAAGACCTTAGTCTTGGTTGAAGACATTGTTGCTGTTGATACTTGCACATACAGACCGGTGATCTGCACTGTGATCCACAAGCACATACGTACTGACCTGTCTATAACCACCACGTCTTGGAAATTCTTTAAAATCTCCCCCCGAAATTGGGGAGAAACCTGTGCATGCATTACTTTTGAAGTCAGGCACAGCTAATGGAAGACTTTGGAGAATCGGTCTTCGAGTCAACAGTGCACACGCACGCAATTGTGAGCATGCGCACATTGTTTTGCGCATGCGCTGTTGTGTGTGCGCATGCGATGTTGACTTGAAGACCGATTCTCCAAAGTCTCCCATTAATGTACGTGTGTACAGGCCAGTGCAGGTAATCATACATATTCAACAGTGTGTCATGGAGACAGCATAGCACGCTACATATACACTGTATATACTACATGTACTAATGAGGTACGCAGGCAACTCACGACCTTTACAGGATTCACAAGACGTTGTTACAGAGATGTCTTTATGTACATGTACAAGCGTGAACAAAGACTAACAAGTTCAGTGAGATTTCATCTTCCTCCTGTTTGTGAAATTTTTCTTGGAGTTTTTTTGTTGCTTCTAGGAAGACATTTAATGCTGTCTAAAGTCAGTGTCCTGGTTTGCAAAGCGTTTACACAGTCAGTGAGTCAGGCTGGTGATATTGTACAATATTGTGATAATGCTGTTGATAATTTGGTGTTGTAGGTCTTTACAGTGCTGAGAATAGCAGTAGTGAATACGCTCATTGCAATAAAGTGGAGTGGAATCCATCTGGTAATGGTATGAACTTCATGGATTTCAAGATGCCGATCATATCACTGTACAATGAGACAGAGGTGCAGTATCTTATCCAGGTAAGTAAAGGCAGCTTCCTAGCAGTGTGTGTCTGCTTGTACTATGCTGCATCATGCTCTATGGGCAAACCACAAGAGAAATGCTGTCCAGTTGGTTTACACTTCATAAAAGAGCAATGGGCATAGAACGAAAATGAAATGTACTTGTGGCAATTCAGTAGAACTACCCATGTTGGGGCCGCCATAAATTATGTACGCACAAATGGGGGGGGGGGTACCGATGCATACACCATTTATACATGGGGGTTAGGGTTAAACCAACAAATGTGCATTTAATCATTGCGCAGTATCCAATAATAAAGTTACTACTCGCAGTGAAAAATTAGTTTCCAGTACTGCAGCATGTATGTGTGGATATGAGTGTTTTAGTTCAGAATTTGGAAGCGAAGACCCATTAAAGGTACTGTCCCCGTTATTTTCATGGACTCTGATGTCCGATTGAGCTCAAATTTTCACAGGTGTAATATTTTATGTACCTTATGTACATGTTGGATTAGACAAAGTGTGTGAGTGCTGTGACCTTTAACAATCATGTATTATACCGTGTATACCTTTAAACTAATGGCTGTAATAAATTGCTCTGTTATTTTAAGCACTGTCAGAAATCCTATACAGTGGAATGCCTCTATAACAAACAAGCTTGTATGCACAGAGATTGTTTGTTATAGTGGTAGCTTGTTATGGTTATGGTGAACAATGTTTAGCAGGCCTATACATTGAACACAAATTGGGAACCAAGAATGATGTTTATAATAGCTAAATGCATAGCGGTGTTTGTTACAGCAGCATTCCACTGTAGTTCAATTGATGATGATGTTGATGCTGTATATGATAATGTAAGTTCTTGATATTACATTCATGTCATCAGTGTTACAAGGATCACAATGAACCCATTAATGGTGACCCACGACCATATCCATTGTGTGCTGCTGAACTTCATTCCTTCATGTTTGGTGCTAAGGATACACCAACATGCATGAGACGAACACAGCAAACAACCAACCTAGAACTCTGTAAGTATACATTACCAGCTCACTATCTCACCTAACTAATAAATAGATCTATTTGTTGTTATTTTATTTTTGTTGTATTATTGTCAATACAAGTAATAAACTGCTGCAAACTGCTCATTAGTCAAAATAATGAGCTGAAATTTATAAGATGCTTGGAGTTAGGAGGGCCTGACGTGTTTTGATCCTTGCAGGATCTTTATCGAAGGCTAAGGATTGAAACACGTCAGGCCCTCCAAACTCCAAGCGTCTCGTGTTGCAAGATTTCACTTTATCATCATAGTGCATATTTATCACTACATTTTGTCAGTGTTTTTTCAATTCTGTTCATAATTAGACATCATACTCAAACCCCATTCTTCTGGGGCATAGAGTAAGTCTTAGGCTTACTCTTTGTCATTAAACACTGAACACAATTAACTATTCACTGCTCACAAGTTTCCATTAACTGAACATGTACAATGTACATGTCAGATGTCGGAGGCTGTATTGTGGTGCTATTTACCGTCAACGACACCGTGGTACAAAGTACTAGGAAATATTTCAACAGACTTTTCACTCGCCAATGCGGTCCAGGTCTCGAATTTCATGAAAAAAAAAGCACCGGACAGCCACGACAGCAGGTCTAGTAATTGAAGCATTTTACTAGACCTGAACTTTTTTCACTATGCCTGTGGCATTCATGTACATACATGTAGGAAAACTGTAATTGTATGCAATATTGTGTCAAAAATCATCAATTTACAATGTAGGAACCACTTAGTTTGTGCAAGAAAACCTAGCAGGATCTTTATCGAAGTCTGAGGCTGATGAGATTTGAGCCGCATTGTGCAAGATAACAGAGCACCAGAGTCACAGGAACCATCATTTTGTTTCTCAGATGAAATATTGGCAGGATGCTGTGCACTGTGACTATGAATAGACGTATATAGGATAAGTACAATGATTGGTTTCCATTTGTCTGTCTTTTTGCAGCTCTTTTCTGTGATCCTTTGGGTGATTATAATGTATGGTCCACATTGAAACCTACCAATAAGACTAAACCACTACAGAAGAAATCTCTGATTGTAGCTGCAGCTCAGGTAAGTGGCATGTCATGTCCTTATCATGGCAATACACCGATCCAGTAGGCCACGCCCCTAGACAATTGGCCAATCACAATGCATTATTTAAGGTCAGACAAATTGCCACCCTTATGTCTAACTAAATTTTGTATTCTTTACTACACACTTTTTGCTGAGTTTACTTTTGTTACGTATACAAGGCAATTCTTTTACAAATATCCAAGTTTTATTCTTAACCATGGTCAAGCAGTGTTTATATTTTTATATTTCTGACTCTCGATGCCCTGGCTGAGAGGAAATGTACATTTTTGGCCTTTTTCAAAACCAAAGTCCAACGGAGAGATGTGCTTTCAGTGGTTGAGAGTGTGCAATGCTTCGCGTATGGGCAATAGTGACACGTTGTGTGTGTCTGCGTTGCTTGGACGTTGCTATGGTGGGCGTGGCCTACTGGATCGGTGTATTGTCATTCAGCAGCTAGTAATGTAGATCCAAGGTGCATCATTAATGAGTTTGAGTCTGGCCATTGGTGAGTGTAGGGAAGTAGACCACATCATGGATGTCTGCTTCCAATGCTCACTGTTACCCCACTAATACACACCAAGACAACAAGGAAAGTATGCTATTCATGCAAAATATTACTCATATTGGGTGCCTTTAAAGGTAGTATCATACTTTGGTTTTTGTCAAAGAAGTACAGATTCATGGGTATAAATATCAAGGAAGATACAGTCAAAGTCATCGGTGAAAATTCCAGTCCCAAATGGTGCCCACGTTTTGAGAAAATCGTGAAAACGGCCACAGTATTTCTTAAGTCTTTTGTCTTTTATTTTTGATCTTTTAAAAGATCAAAAAGATTTTCGGTCGTTGTTTTACTACCACCACCATTTTCATACCCTGTAAGTTATACGTAAATCGGTGAGCATTTCTGTTTTGGTCTCTTACCAAAGTATGATACTACCTTTAAGGAAGAATACATCACAACAAGCATGGTGGTCATTTTCATGAAGCCCCATGATCGATCGTACCTCAAGTTATGAAGAATAACCCATCGTATCCTATGTAGGGCTGCAATGCATCATACATCCTACGATTGATTGTAAGTTACAATGAGTTTGGTGAAATTCACCCCTGGTTTGCATGAATAGACAATTGAAGTCTTGTTAAAATAGGAATTGGAAGATTGATTACCTTTAATAAACTCCAGATTTTTAAAAATGAACATTTGAAAGTTGTTGAAACCCAACTTTTAATTAAGTTGCATTTATTTGATAAACTTTCCTTTTAAGTAATGGATAGAAATTTTTTTGGTAAGTTGCAACCTTGCTCACAATGCAACTAAATAGATAAATTTTAGTCAAATATGAAATTATGATATTTGTATGGGAAATATTTCTCCATTGTTCAAGGAAAAGGCACTCATCAATATTATAACTGTATTGATTATTGATTATTGATTATTGATGATTGATGATTGATGATTGATTATTGATTATACATTGTAGGTAGATTCCTTCTCACTGTTCTACAGTGTGCAACCAGCTCGAGGTGCCCAACATGCTGCGACTAGTTACATCACATTACTAGCTGTAGCACAAGCTCTAGGTGAACTCAATGATAACATCAAGCAAGAAATGAATGATATCATGTTTGTCTTCTTCCAAGGAGTAAGTACAGTCTGGAGCATTGCAGTAGGGAATTGTACTTGAATGATTTACAACACATTGGAACACTGGGATGCACAGTTATAGTGCTTGTTCGTTACAGTGAACAATGTTCAGCATGCCTATACATTGTACACAAAAATTGAGAGCCAAGGATGGTGTTCCGGTATACAGTAATTTGAGCACACGGTTTTGAAACAAGAAACTGTGATGATGTCAGTATATCATTTTGTACACCGCCAATCATCTTTTAAAGGAATCTGGGAAGCTTATCATGAGCAAATGACCTGTGGGGAAATCCTGGACATGTTGTTCATGCCGAATAAGCAAGTGACGCGTTCTGTGCATGCGGTATGTGCACAAGGATCCTTGTTATTCTGCACGAACCTTTCACACGACGCATCCTTGCTATTTTATCCAGGTTTTAACATGGATGTGATTTTTTGTAGTAGGTCTCGATCTCGGTTAAAATAGCAAGGGTCCCTGGTGATTTTTTAGCAAGGATACCTTTCACACGACCCTACTTTTTAACATGGATGCGATTTTATCAAGGGACCCTTGTTAAAAGCTTGCTATTTGGTCTCGTGTGAAACGGCCTAAAGGCTAATCAACCACAAAGCCATCTCTACCATTTACACTTGGGTGAAGAGGAGCAATTTGTGACAAAGCATCTTGCCAAAGGAAGCAAGCACCACTAACTCATGGCTGGATTCGAACCCACAATCTGTAGATTGACCACAAGACCTTGAGTATGACATGCCAATCCACTAGGCCATGGTACCCCGCCCCTGAATTACCTACAACAATGATGAGTCTGATTGATCGATGCAGTACATGATGCATTGTTTTGTATGTTATAGGAGAGCTATGATTACATTGGATCATCTCGTATGGTATATGATATGCTGAATGGTACCTTCCCATATGCACCTGATGATGATAAGATACAACCTGCTATGATGTCATTAGATAACATTGGTTACTACCTGGAGTTGAAGCAACTTGGTCTAGCACAGAATGGCAAGTTGTATGCACACACTGATCCTATCACACATGCTGACCCATCAACCAAACAAAAGGTAAATGTCAATTGCTAAACCCATTAACAGAAATGTTGTACAGTATGGCTATTTGTATTTTCCAAACCTCGGCTCTGGCTCCGGCTTCATCTCTGTAATCCATACGCTGAAAATATAGGTTGTAGTATTATATGGAAGCCGAAGCTCTGTTTTCTTTTTCAAACCAGAAAATCTACTTCTGCACAGCAGCCAAAAGTCTCTATTTTGATTACCGTTATTTATAATGGATTCACTTTAAGTGTAGCCGATGCCGGAGCCGAGGTTTGGAAAAGGTCCCATGTTTAATAATGTGTGCTACAGGATTTGTGTGAAACCCCATAAGAGATTCTTCAGTTTCTGTGTGAAAGTTTGATATGAATTCCAATCTTCCCATGAAATGATGTCATCATCAAGCAAACTGAATCTTCTTTCATACTCAGATATTAGCAAAAGAAATAAAACCAATTGAAACGTTAATTTTTACAGTACTGCATTTTGAAAACTAGATAACTTGAGTAAATGTTGTCTGCCAAAATATAGCATGACTAATAATATATACGCCTGGGCGATTAGTGCTTTTCACTAATCAATTAATCGTGGAGGAAATAATCGCGATTAATCGATTAATCGCGATTACCTGGAAGTGACTATACAAGCAGCACGTACCTTGTTTTCATCATAGCGGCACTGCAGTAAACTGCACAAGCGTAATGCATTGATTCTTACAAGTTTCAACAGCGATCAGTTCCGATTTCCGAGGCATTGACGCTGCCATTTTTGTTCTGACAAGGTATAATGCAAAATTCATGGAGCTAATATCGTCCCCAATTATTGGTATTCCTTCAGTAAAGTATACTTTAGGGTAATTTCGCGGAGTGTTGGCCAACAAGGCATGCAGTTACTGCCTCACGAACGTACACACAGACGTAGTCCCATACATGTATGTACAGGTCAACGATAGTACACGATGACACATTATGTACACCCCATGTAAGCTGCTGAACAGTGAACACGATTATTATACAGTTCACGATTACTAAACACATCGCGATTATTTTACATTTCACGATTACTCCACATGTTCACTTCATGATTATCATACGATACGATACAGTAGTCCAGAATAGTAATCGTCTAATTGAGTAGCGTCCGTACTCGAGTAGTTGAATGCCATCGCGCCATGCGCCAAGCCTCGCTGGCCGGCCATGGTAGCCGAATCCATTGTAAACACGTAGGCCTAGGAAGTTGAGAAAAACTTTGTTGTTAGCTGTCAGGCTTGAATAAAAATTCACCCCGACACGTTTAAACTGTATGTATCCAATAACTCATGTGTGCAACATGTCCCGACAACCTTTCGTTTTATTACTAAGTGAGATAAATAGTATTCATTGAAAATGCAACATAACTAAATGTAGCTCAATAAACAGCGAAATGGTATAGCCCTCATTCATGCCTCATCCACGTTGACCATATAAGGCAGTATTATTAGAAGGGCTACTGGCCAATTACAGTGTAATCTCAAAATGTTGTCATGGTGCTGTCACAATTGGGCGGGCATACGGTGCACGTGCAGCAGGCAGACTTGATATCAAGTCGGTAATTTTATCGCTACACCAGGGGTACGGTGTGCGTGTTCACATTACACTGTGTACGTCCTGCATAATGTCCAACATGCGGGGACAGGACCGCGGTACATATACACCCTCGACCCCTATTGAATAAAGATCGCGTTGCCTCACTATACGAACGATGCATGATGCACAATGATTGTACCTAATTTTGACGGACGGATGAACAAAACACGAATGTCTAATGACTTGTCATCAAGTCTATGCAGCTGCTCCATGCAACACACACGGCATGGCTATTGATCGACTGAGAATAGTAGTAACTCATGGAATTAATCGCAACTCGAAGGCACTAATCGCGCTGGCACGATTAATCGAGTAGTTCAGAATTTACTAATCGAGTAATCGACACAGGAATGTAATCTCGATTAATCGAGTTAATCGCCCAGGCCTAATAATATACTCTATCTTTACATAATGGTGGGTAGCCGTGTCCGTCAGATTACAGTATAAAATAAAGAAATACAAGTAGCACTTTATTGACTTGCACATTTTAAACTCTAGTTAGTCAATAAAGTGCTACTTGTATTCTTACATCTTTACATGTAAGTTATTCTATATAGGTCCAATGTCATGGTGATGTGTACCACTGCAATTTTGCTTGGCACTTATTATAACATAACCAGTACACTACATTGTAATTGTACATTGCTTCTAGCAATATGGCATAGACCTATGATTCATTTAAATGCTCCCTGTATAAACTTCCTTATCACAACTAGACTTTTCCCAAAGGAAGCTGGTACTGGTAATTTTATTTACAAGAGTTGACCGTCAATTTCTGCTTATTTATTCCAATTCTTGAAGCTGTCTGTTAAAGGTAGTATCATACTTTGGTTTTTGTCAAAGAAGTACAGATTCATGAAAGTACAGATTCATGGACAAAAATATCAAGGAAGATACAGTCTCAGTCATCTGTGAAAATTGCAATTCCATATGGTGCCCACGTTTTGAGAAAATCATGAAAAACGGCCACAGTATTTCTTAAGTCTTTTCTCTTTAATTTTTGATCTTTTAAAAGATCTTTGGTTGTTGTTTTACTAATTTCTGGATTAATACACCATTTCAGACGGACAAATTTTAATGGTAGGTTTCTATCAGCACCATCTTCATACCTTGTAAGTTATACGTTAATCTGTGAACATTTCTGTTTAGGTTTCTTACCAAAGTATGATACTACCTTTAATTAAACTTCTGGCTCATGTTGTGGGCATCATTTCTCAAGATGGAAGTTTTGGTCAATTGTTTCAAAATAAATACTCTGTTTGGGACAAGAAATAATAGTTTCAACTTCTGTAGTAAAAAGCCAAAACATCTACATGTATTTTCAGCAGCCTTGGATGATGAAGGCAAAGCCGGACCAATTGGTGACCCCAATAGTCAATTAATTGTCAACGAACAGAGATAATTCAGTATTGGGGTAACCACCAACGTAGAGCTGGATAGCTCATTTGGTAGAGTGCCTGTAGGGTGTTCAGGAGGTCACCGGTTCGAATCCCGCTCCAGTCAATTTTTCTTTGTTCACTTTCCAATAAATTCAATGTAATGTATAATATGAGTACACGGTGCAAGTCAATATGCCTGTATGATTTGCAGACTATTGAGCTCTTGGACAAGCTGCAAGAATTTGGACCAGGTGAACGTATTACTATCGCCAGCCCAGAACCCAACCAGCCACTACCACCAGCATCATTCCAACAGTTCCTACGTAGTGGAGTCAAGGTACCAGGCCTTGTATTGACTGATCATCAGAAGGAATATCGTAATAAGTAAGACATTATTCTTTGTTATAATACTCAAATCTAATGCTAACAATAGAAGCTCAAATGCCAGACTGTGTGTGTGCCAATTACACATTGCCCACGTGACATGCAGCTTGAGGACTACAGTTCATAATGCCATAGAGACTTTAGAGATGTGCAGTTACTTGACATTAGACTGGTAGTGTGTCTTGTATAGTGCTGCTACTTTGTACGCAACTCCATTTTACCAAACAACTGTTAATGGGGATATTAAATTTGATGTCCATATTCTGCAGTATAATGTGAAACTGCATGTGCAGTTTAAAACTCAATTTCAGCTCCAGCCTTAATACTAAATCTACATCATATTATGAGAGTGACGTTCTCAAGTAATAATCTACATGGTTCTATCATTATGTATTGTTCTATGTCAGATCATGTTTTAATTGATCCACCATTTTATATAATTGTATGTTAGTTGATCCACATCATATGATTGTCTGTTACATGCAGTTGATCCACATTATATGATTGTTTGTTAGTTGATCCACATCATATGATTGTTAGTTGATCCACATCGTATGATTTTCTGTTAGTTGATCCACCATTATATAATTGTCTGTTAGGTGATCCACCATTATATAATTGTCTGTTAGTTGATCCACATCATATGATTGTCTTTTAGTTGATCCACATGGTATGATTGTTTGTTAGTTGATCCACATTATATGATTGTTTTTTAGTTGATCCACATCATATGATTGTTTGTAAGTTGATCCACATTATATGATTGTTTGTTAGTTGATCCACATTATATGATTGTTTGTTAGTTGATCCACATTATATGATTGTTTGTTTGTTGTTCCACATCATATGATTGTTTGTTAGTTGATCCACATCATATGATTGTTTGTTACATGTAGTTGATCCACATTATATGATTGTTTGTTAGTTGATCCACATTGTATGATTGTCTGTTAGTTGATCCACATTGTGTGATTGTCTGTTAGTTGATCCACTTGTCTGTTAGTTGATCCACATTGTATGATTGTTGACTGTTGTTATATCATTGAATGCAGGTATTATAACAGTAGGCTTGATACTCCCAAGTCCATCAACTATGATGAAGATGGAAACTCTCCTTTAGCAAAAGTAAGTCAACAACCATGTCATGAATTATTTAAAGAGCAGTGTGTATGTATGTGGCCCTAGGGCCAATTTCATAGAGTTGTTGAACACACAAAAATTGCTAAGCATTAACTGTCTTGGTCAATAAAACAAATCACCATTAAAGAATCCATTAAATATTCATGGTAAGCAAAGAACAGTCAAAGAATAATCTTAAGTGATACATAACACATGAAAATTTGGTTGTTAATCCTGTTTTTATTAAAATAATCATCAAATAATCACAAGGGAAACTGACTGAATTTTAAAGTCATTGAAAAGTGAACAAAGAAAAATTGACTGGAGAGGGATTCGAACTGGCGACGTCCCGAATACTGTACAGGCGCTCAACCAACTGAGCCATCCAGCCCTATGTTGGTGGTGACCCCAATAGTCAATTATCTTTGTTCGTTTGGCAGTCAGAAGCCATGAAACAATGCACATACCGGCAATTGTTTTTATTAAGACAGTGCTAAGCCTGTAAGCAGGGCAGTGAAATTAACCCCTGCTCTGGCAGAAGGGGAAATACATCACGTATTTGATATATGACAATAGATTCAGTATTGGTATTGGTTTATTTCACACTTCAGGCCCTCAGGCCAAATTGCAAGAGTGTTACATTATAAAAAAAAAAAATTAACTACGCACAGCAACATACAACAATAATTTAAAGTAAAAAGATAAGCTATATAGAATATAGTATGTAGAATGGATTGACCAGTGTGTAGGGATATTAATGATTGTTACTGTTTGTTGTATAGGATCTATCCTCCATAGCAACCACAGTAGCAAGAGCCTTATATAAGCTGGCTAGGCCCAGTGCAACGGATGCTAATACTATCTCAGCCAATGAGACTGTGGTAAGTATTTCACATTGCAGTTTCATTCTAACATTGACCTGTGGCGCTCTGTATAATACAGGTATAATACATGATTGATAAAGCGGGTATCTCACAGTGTGGCGAATGCTTGCAAATGTAGCAAATTTGAGATTTCGCAAAGGGTTCGTAAAAGGTTGCAAGAAAGTTCGTAAACAGTTTTCATTGTTGCAAGCAGTTTTTCTCGTGGGCTTTCGCGCCACTTTTGATTGCTGCATGCCACTTGTCTCTGTCCTGTGCCAGAGTCTCCAGACTGCTGGGGTCGATTCCGAAGGATTTCATGGAGACCTTCAGTGTATCTTTGAAGGGCTTCTTCTGACCTCCGCGGGAGCGCTTGCCATGGGAGAGCTCCCCATACAGCAGCTTTTTGGGTAGTCGCTGGTCTTCCATGCGGACAACATGACCGGTCCAGCGAAGCTGTGACTGCATCAGGATTGTGTAGATGCTGGGTAGAGCAGCACGGGTGAGAATCTCTGTGTCAGGGATGTGGTCTTGCCATCTGATGCCAAGTATCCTCCTTTAATAGGCAGGTAGTGTGAAAGTGGTTCAGCTTCCTGGCGTGGTGTTGGTAGGTCGTTCACGTTTCACAGCCGTAGAGGAGGGTAGTGAGGACAGCAGCGCGGTAGACTTTGATCTTGGTTGCCTCCGTGATGCCTCTACGATTCCACACCGTCTTGTTGAGTCTTCCAAATGCAGCACTCGCTTTTGCTAGCCTGGCGTTTACCTCATCATTGATGGTTACTGACCTGGAGAGGGTGCTGCCAAGGTAGGTGAATTTATCCACCACATTCAGTCGTTGACCCTTGATGGTGATGTTGGGCTCGACATACTGTTTGCCTGGTGCGGGCTGGTTCATCACCTCCGTCTTCTTTGTGCTGATGGTCAATCCAAAGTTGTCACAGGCCAGAGAGAGCTTGTCAATGCAGGTCTACATGTCTGCTTCGGTGGGAGCATTTACATGTAGGTCACAGTCGTCGGCGAACAGCAGCTCATTGATGGTATCCGACTTCACCTTTGTTTTTGCTTGGAGCCTCCTGAGGTTGAAGACAGAGCCATCCGAGCGGTGTCTGATGGCAATTCCAGTCTCTGAGCCACTGAACGCACCGGAAAGCATTGCAGAAAACATGATGCTGAAGAGTGTAGGAGCTAAGACACATCCTTGCTTGACTCCGTTCGTGACTGGAAAGGCTACAGAGGTGTCTCCGCCGTCCTGGACCCTTGCATGCATGCCATCATGAAATTGTTTGACTATGGCAATGAATTTCACGGGGCAGCCGTATTTTGCCATGATTTTCCAAAGGCCGAGTCTGCTGACAGTGTCGAAAGCCTTGGTCAGATCTACAAAGGTGGTATAGAGATCAGTGTTCTGTTCCTGACACTTCTCCTGAATTTGTCTAGCAGCAAACACCATGTCGGTAGTCCCGCGGTTTTTACGAAAGCCACATTGACTTTCCGGTAGGAGTCCCTGCTCAAGGTGGTAATTGAGCCGGTTCAGAAGGACTCTGGCTAGGATCTTGCTAGGAGAGCAAAGACCCCTCGGGGGACAGGGGAGGTCCATGCCGAGGCCCCGGCCGAGACAGATCGCCATCCCCTCCCCTCCACTCGTCAACATTCGTCAGAAATTGGCTAATCCAGAATTCGCAACGTTCGTAAGCATTCACCGCTCAGTGAGATACCCGCATAAAGGTCACAGACAGAGATGCAATTTTTCCCATTTTAATTGGGAATCCGACTTTTTTCTATTTTCCACGTCATTTCAGATTTTTTTCAGCATTGAGCTTAGTCCAAATAAAATGCTTTGAATTGTACAATATATTTTGAAAAAACTAAATATTGGAATCAAACTATCATACGCGCACCACCTAACGGTAACGGATTCCACGAAATTGCGCCCAGCACTCACACTTTGTCTGATCCAACATGTACATGAAATGATAAACCTGTGAAAATTTGAGCTCAACCATGTCAACCGGACATCCGACAGTCCGAGTCACGAGAAAACAGCGAAAAACCGACTCAGTTTTTTCTTATAAAGCATAAAGAATAGTCAGTGTATATGCATAGACAGTGTTATGAAGAACACAGGGCCTAATTTCATGGAATCAGTTACGGCCTATTTTTATGCTTACGGGCACTGCTATCTATTTCATGGAATCTGTAAGTAAGACTTTCGGTACTTAATCGGTTAGCAAAGAGTTTCTAGGCTAACCTTGATTTGTTTTTTTCTGCTAATGCACTGTCAAATACATTCTGCAGAAAGTCCTTGCTTAGTGTAGCGAGAAGGAAAACTCTACCGTAAAATACACTAACTTTAAGCAAAAACAGTATGCTATCTGAATACGGTAACCGATTCCATGAAATTGGGCCAAGTATGCTGTAAAAAGTTGCCATTTACTAGGGATGACTGTGTTATCCTTATTTTTCATACCTTCATCCTTTTGTAGAAGGTTTATATGAGAGGCTATAACCACTGTTTATCATTGAATGAATTATTGACTTCAGCTTGGTATGAACTACACGTAACAGCCTAGTGGATGTGTAAAATGTGCAGTTAACTAGCCTGATGGGCTAGTAAATGTGCAGTTAACTAGCATGATGGGCTAGTAAATGTGCAGTTAACTAGCATGATGGGCTAGTAAATGTGCAGTTAACTAGCCTGATGGGCTAGTAAATGTGCAGTTAACTAGCATGATGGGCTAGTAAATGTGCAGTTAACTAGCCTGATGGGCTAGTAAATTGTGCAGTTAACTAGCCTGATGGGCTAGTAAATTGTGCAGTTAACTAGCCTGATGGGCTAGTAAATTGTGCAGTTAACTAGCCTGATGGGCTAGGAATATGTGCAGTTAACTAGCATGATGGGCTAGGAATATGTGCAGTAAATGCTTAATAGCCCTGTTACTGCTATGCTTGAACAATATTGCACATTTCTATGATCCATTCATACTTTGTTTTGATGACTTTTCTCTGTAGATTGATGAGATGTTGTATTGCTTCTTAGTGCAGGCAAACTGCTCACTCTTCAGATCCTTAGCTTCAAAGACTGAAGCTGATACACTAGGTAGGTTGATGTATACTATGAGTCATTCAAGGTGGAACAAGGCAAGACTGACTCAAGCTGGATTGGAACCTAACACCTCCAGGTTACGGATCAGGGGCTCTGCCAGCAGACCATGAAATCATCTGCTGCCTGATTTTATTTTCATTTTACTCTGAATATTCCACCCTGAGTCATTGAAAGGTGAACAAAGACAAAGAATGCATCCTCTGTTCCAAAAGTGCCTTGAGTCACACTCATAGAGTTCAATAAAAAAAACTAGAGAGCCGGCATTGCTGAAGGAGGGTACTGAGCATTTGCAGTAGAGTCATATACCCGGGTGTTACTCAACTGCGTGCACTGCACAGTGTGTGACAGGTGACATGATATGTGGGCACTAACATACTGCATATCACACACAGAGAGCACACTCTAGTTTTGTATTCAGTTGTATTGTCAGACTCAATTCAAGTCATCACGTCTAGGCCCAATTTCATAGCTCAGCTTACTACTTACCACTTGTGGTAAGGGCCAGGGCCCAATTTCATGGAATCTGTTACGGCCTATTTGTGTGATAACGGGCACTACTATGCGTGAAATCTATTTCATGGAATCCGTAAGCAAGACCTTTCGGTTAGCAAAGAATTTCTAAGGTAACCGTGATTATTTTCTGCTAACGCGCTTCGTATGCATTCTGCACAAATTCCTTGCTTACTGTTACCAAAAAGGAAACTCTTCCGTGAAATACGCCAACCGTAACCAAAAAAAGTCTGCTACCATAGCGACAAATTTTTGCTATCGGTAACGGATTCCATGAAATTGGACCCTGATTACTCCCCTAACTGAGTAAGCAAGAAATCCTTAGTTATACAAACTATGCATATTATACACAACTGAAAATCCCTTCTTGATATATGAAATAGTATCTCTTAAGCATAGGATTCTCTACTTCCATAAGCAGGGGTTCTAGCTTATGGTAAGCAAAACCTAGTCATAGTATCTCCCATTCTACTCCTTGTCACTACGTATGAACGTCTGATTCATACGTGCATGCAATTTTTATGCAACGCGGCACATCAGCCAATCAGATCTGTTTTGAACATTTCAGTCAGGATCGTGACAGAGGATGTTGATATCTATGTGATAGACGCGCTCACCAAATGGTAGGATAGTAGATGCCCCCTGATTGGTCAAAACGTAGAGCAGTCAATGCTGGGTTGGCATGCATTATTATTCAGGAAGTCTGCATACATGTAATAAACACTCTCTCACTGTACGGCGAGTGCGTCTATCACATAGACTAAGAAAAACCGTGGGCCCATCTCAAATACTCTGGATATTTTGTCCCATTTATTAAGGATTATTTTGTGGATTGCGGATTTACTTTAGTTAGACAGTACTTTATAAGATTATTATTCGTACTGCATGACATTAATTGGCAATATTGCATTGTACATTATCTACAGTGAATGTCACCTACGATGGCTTCGTTGGTGTATATGGCTCAAGTCCAGGCTCATTTACAAGATTCATCTTTCGTTTGCTGGGATATTTTACTGGCAAATTAACTTGGATAAAACATGAAGATGATCCTGATAAATCTACATGCAAAGACAATGACAGTGACCAGGTGAGTGGTATGAACTAAACTCCCCTAGGAACCTCCCTCAACCAGCTGGCAGTGCTAATGTAATTCCCACATTTCACTAGGAGCTGTACACAGTCCATCATGTTGCAAAAGCAGGCCTCGAATTTAATGGCGGCCACGACGGCCACTGGCCGCCACTGCACTGGCCGTAGTGCCCTCAAAATCAGCTATTTCTTTCGGCCACTACTGGCCGAGGGCCGAGGTGCCCTTTTTTAATATGTCCATATACCCAGGCCGCAAGTGCAGAAAATTCTCACTGAGTCCGTGCGAAAACATCAACAAAACATCAATAAAATAGCGATCATGCGATAAATCTTGTGCAGTTAACACATCATGAATTGAGAGCGTGGTACCCTGCGTTAGTGTTATTATAAACCGCATTGGGGAGTTAGGGTACGCGTTGTGAGTTTAGCGAATAGCACAATGCCCTTCGCTGGTTACGTGCGGTAAATTCGCATTGAAAATGTACACGGGTGCGCGGTACCAATAACATTAAGATGGCTACTTTTTCCGACGTGGGGGCATGTGTAGCAGAATCTACTTTCGTGCGTCAAAATCACGGCGCTAGTTGAACGAAATGTCATGAATTTGGGACCCCGTATTTGTTTTTAATTACTTTTCAGTACACTCAGAATTTAAAAGCAGAATTAAGAACATGATTATTGAGACAGGGAAACGGATAAACCGCAAAACCGTAAGTTTACAATGCGACAATGCGAACAAATGTGGTACACTGGTAGTCCGGCCGGGCCCTTGCACAGCGGTGCCGGCCACAGGAAACTCGGGTTGCCCGGCGGCCTGGAGTGGTTGTCCCAGCCGTCCGGACTCCGGGCCTGGGATTAGTCGAGGTCTGAAAAAGTCTATATTTACTCTGTGGGCATCAATCAGTACATGTATGGTATTTTTACGAACTGACAAAAATTGCATTCACTTCAGTAAAAAAAAAAAACAGTTTTCAATCTCGTAAAAACTTTGAAATTACTACAAAATTTCACAAACTTTTTGAAATTTGAAATAGGCCAATAAACAAATACCAATACTGCATAGTACATACACCCAAACAAACAATGAAAGAAAATGTCAGACTTATTGCCAGTTACATGTAACTCGCGATCTTATAATAATCACGACAAAATTGCATTTGTTTGACCATGGATTGACATGGCTCCATTGCCCTTACATGCCTTTTATTTTGACTTTTGGCCGTGGTGCCCTTTACTACTGGCCTTGGTGCCCTAATTTTTCAAAAATCTAGAAGGCCAAAGTGGCCGTGCCCTAAAAATTCCCAAATTCGAGGCCTGCAAAAGACCTTAATGGTTGTATTTAGGCTGAGTATGTACATGATCCAATGCATGATAGGTTATACCCACAGTACCCAACTCCACAAATGCCCTAAACTGTATCAGCTACGTGAAATTTAAAGGTAATATCATACTTTGGTTTTTGTCAAAGAAATACAGATTCATGGGCAAAAATATCAAGGAAGATACAGTAACAGTCATCTGTGAAATTCCGAGTCCCATACGGTGCCCACTTCGTGAGAAAACAGTGAAAATCACCCACGGTATTTTAAAAATCTTTTCACCAGGATTTTTGACCTTTTGATCAAAATTGTTTTTGATCTTCGGTAGTGCTGTGCATCAAAAACGGATTCACGGGCTCCCGCTTAAAATCTTGCCATCCGGTTTCAAAATTTCAAAAACGGAATACGAAACCAACATTTTAAAAAGTAGACTGACGTTTGCCCAATAAATAAACAACCCAAAAAGTGTAACTTGTTATAGGCCCTACTGTATAATACAAACTTGAATTTCAGTCGTTTTGGGTCCATTTTGCCAAGCAGAAACAAACTTTTCGCAAACTTGATTAAACAAATATTGCGAACAGCCTTCCGAACGCGACGATCGCTCGAAAGAAGACGTAAACATATCGCGTACGATGCATCATGAACACCGCATGCCCACCACGTGGCCGCATGGCCCAACCCATGCAGCAGCAGCATTGCATCCAGAAAATTCCACGATGTGTAATGTGCGCCGCACCTTTCAAAGCATACGTTGTACACTAGTACACAGTCGCCAATTCGCAATCAGGCCGGAAGTGCAAGCCTACATGTCGTACGTACAACGTGTGTATTTGGTGCATGCATTCAAGTTGCGCTCGGTACCGTGGATTTCGGCCGGCTTCAATGCAGATTTTTCGGTAAGAAATGTGACATGTCACGCTGAGCAAGTTATGAAAGATTCTGACTGAATATTCTGTAAGGTTGCCGGCACCAAATCATCGCAAGATTCCCAAACACGCACGTAGATCGAGACCAGAAACTGAATGTATACGTCGGCGCAACGATCGTTGTAGCATGTTTTACACACTCTTGTATACAGCGCTATGCATCATTTGATCGTGCACATTATCGTCACGTGCGTAATATAGCGCTATCATTCATTTTTATGAATCGGAGCTCGGGCAACCGCTAATTTTTTCAAAGCGTTTTCCGGTTTTCAAAAGCTCCGAAAATGCACAGCACTAATCTTCGGTTTAAATTTTCTGTATAAATCAGCATTTCAGGCAGACTGTATATTTCTACCACCACCATCTTTATACCCTACAAGTTATATGTAAATCTATGAACATTTTGTTTTGGTATGCTACTAAAGTATGATAGTACCTTTAAAGAATGTTACGAATAAATAGCAGTCAGCTATTACATTTGTTGTCATTACATTGTTTCATCAGGCTAATACATTGTGGCATCAACATTTTCAAAGGAAAGACCATCCATCTAGCGCAGATTCAGCTAAACATTCTTGCCCATCATCAGACTGGTTCGGAAATCTGAATCAATCTATACTAGTACACGCAAATTAAATTTGAATTGAATATTCATTATTTTTTTTGTCTAGAGATAGACGAAATAGAGATAGAAATAGGCAAATAAGGCTTACCCTTCACTAATGTGGATCAGCACTGCATACTGTAATTAGTGCTTGTTGAGTGCACATGAAAAATCTTGAGCTGGCTTAGGTGGGATTCAAACCCATGACCTCCTGCTTACTAGTACAGATGCCATACCACTAGGCCACTGAGCTAGCTGGGTCAGTGGGGTGAATCGAATCCAATAACGCTGCTGGTACCACAATTAATCATGAATATTAATTATTTTGGTTGGGAGATAGATAATATGCAAAGTAGGCTTGCCATTCATCGATGTAAATGAGCGCTGTTGCATAAATTTAACTTTGTATCTATTTGTTGTTAATTGTTTCCTCCACACAGATATCTCATTACTTCTTTGTGCAAGGATCTAATGCAACGGATGGTTATGGTTACTGTGTGGAAAGCAGCATTAATCTTGCCAGTGCATTATCTCCTGCATTCATTGATGGTCAAGAGAATTGGTCATCTACTAACTATTCCACATGGACAGAGAGTCAATGGTCAAGAAGTGCCTTCTCAGCAAGGGTCTACCTCAAACCAAGTCCAGAACAAGAGGTAAGGAGTATGATCAACATGGACATATTTGAGACAATTTCACTCCAGACCAACATGACCAAGGCCTAATATCATAGAATCTGTTACAGCCGATGTTTGTGCGTACGGGCTCTGCTACACGTGAAATCTATTTCATGGAATTCTGAAGTTAGATTTAATCTGAAAGCGAAAAATTTCGGGGCTAAACTTGATTTTTTTTTTATGCTAACGCGCTGTCATGTCCATTCTGCAGAAAGTCCTTGCTTAGCGTAGCGGGAAAAAAACCTCTTCCATGAAATACGGTGAGAGGGTGTACATTGTACATGTGACATGTCTACCTCTGGGCCAACCAACCATAGGACCAACTAACTCATCCTTCAGACAAGAGATGAGATTCTTCATCCAACCAAACCTATCTTTGGGTTGTCTTGGCGTACCATTTTAAGTATGATAGAATGCAGAATGCTCTATCCCCAGCTGGGGTAGGTTTTGAAATAAACAGGCTGTTCAAAGTCAACAAAAGTCAACAAGTGCTTCTATACAGTGTGTCCAAAAAAAATGCAACAATTTGTCGGGAACCATTATGTTAAAATTAAACTGTTTATCTCTTCAAGATCCAGGTCTATGATACAACCATGTCTTGGCTATCTCCATGTAGAATTTAAGCAAAATCTGGCTGCAATTGGCGAAAATATGGCCATTGAAATGGTACCCTTTAAAAACAAATTTGCACTATTCCAGAATGAATGAGTGGTCAATATACACATCATGTGTATTGAAAGAAAGATGGAAATTGGGTTTTGAGGTTGGGTAATTCTGTCTTAGTTTTTTCCCTTAATTTCAGTACAATTTTGCTCAAATTCTACATGTTGATAGCCAAGACATGGTTGTATCATATATCAGAATCTTGAATTGAAAAACAGTTTGATTTTAAAATAATGGTTCTCGACACAAAGTGTTGCGCTTTTTTGGGGACACACTGTATATTGCACTTAAACCTGATTTTCGTGGTTTCATGGCTTCTAACTGCCAAACGAACAAAGATAATTGACTATTAACTGCCTGATTAGGAACACCACCAACGTAGGGCTAGATAGCTCACTTGGTAGAGTGCAGGTATTGTATTCCTGAGATTACTCACTACTTGACTTTTCAATGAATGAAAGGGTATGTATGTATGTACAACATTGGTAAAGGTGACAGAGCAGCTGCAGGCTGCTCATAATTTGATTTGTCATTCAATCATTGTTATGCCATTTGTGTGGAAACATACAGATGTCTCATTTTGTGATCCTGCCAAGATCAGAAATGTTTTGCCATTTGGTTTGACACTTTTCTGGATAAATACAGCATTTCAGGCAGAAACATTGTCACTGTATGTTTGTACCATTACCATCCTTATACCCTGTAAGTTATACAGAAATCTGTAAATATTTCTGTTTTGGTTTGTTACCAATGTTGTACATGCCCTTCAAAACAAAATCCAGTCAGTTTCCCTTGTGGTTATTTGATGATTAAACATTATTTTGTTTGATATATTGTTTGTTACAGAGCGTCATATTTTGCCTGGGTGCAGCGGTGTTACTGCTATCTCTTCTTGTTAGTTATTTCCTGAATGCCAGATCTAATATACTCTTCTCATCTATATGATACATCATGGATTACAACATCTTGAACATGGTACAGCTATCTTTCATTCTACTTCAGCTATATATTATGTGTATATACTGTAATAAAACACATATTTAATCATTCTACCTAGTTCAAGATGCATTGGCCTTGTCTAGGTTGGTGTATTGAAGGAAATACATGTTCTCTTTTGAGTGAACAAATTTAGAAAGATAATATCAAACAGAAATATGAAAGAAAGATTTCTGATGTGGGGAAATAGAGTAAGCACTTTAATTCAACCAGAATTGATTCCGAGTAAAGGCCTTGACTGGCCTTTTATATAGTTTTATTTTGAAATGAAAACCTTAAAGGTAGTATCATACTTTGGTTTTTATCAAAGAAATTCGCATTCATGGGCAAAAATATCAAGAAAGATACAGTAACAGTCATCTGTGAAAATTTCAGTCCCATACGGTGCCCACTTTTTGAGAAAACAGTGAAAAACAGCCACAGTATTTCTTAAGTCTTTTCTCATTTATTTTTGATCTTTTAAAGGATCAAAAAGATTTTTGGTCGTTGTTTGACTAATTTCTGGATAAATACACCATTTCAGGCGGACACATTTTAGCGGTATGTTTCTACCAGCACCATATCCATACCCTGTAAGTTATACGTAAATGTGTGAACATTTCTGTTTTGGTTTCTTACCAAAGTTTGATAGTATCTTTGAGGAATTTCTTCAGCAGAATTATCAGTCTTGTGAAAATAGCAGTTCATTTTGAGGTTCATTTTTTGCTTGTCAAATCAGCTTAAGATTAGGCAGTGCATCTTTGATCAGCATTGCAGTAGAATGCTGCTGTTATATAACACCTTAGGAGATCCTTGTCATTTGATTGGAAGATTGTATGTCATGTGATATTCTATAAATAGACTAATTTATGACATATGCTAAAAATGCATTTTTGATCCAATAATACATATACAATGTAGTTTGATCCATTGCACACAGTGGACGTCATATGCCCATGAATGGCAGCCAGTTCAAGCTATTTCGTGTTACTAAATGACAAGGAAATTGCCAAATTACTTGACGGTGTTAAATAAAACAAGTTATGGATGTTTTTCTTTCGTGCAATGGAAAGAATATGTTCATGACTTGAAAGATGAAATGTTCCATTCAACAAGCCGCATATTCTTCCATTGCACTCATAGGCCTGACCATTCATTATTTGTATAATGTTCACTGATTAGTGTATCCCATTTCTTACTTGTGTACATATGTACATAATGATTGTGCCTGTAGCAGCATACTGCATGCTGAGCTTGTTGCTAGTGTTTTGTATTATATGTTTGTCTTGTCAGATCACATGGTTGTATTAAATTAGGTCCATAGTTCTAACTGTCTCATTATAGGACAAATAATCTTATCCATGTTTTTTCTATGGAAAAAATGCATGGAAAGGCGACAGTTGTGGCCCGGACACATGTAAATTTTAATAGTGAGTGACATCTCAGTTTTTGCATACCGTGTAAATTAAATGAACTCTTCTACTTTCTAGATGTTATAGTCATGAATATTAAATGACCAGAGTGCTAGCTCTGCGTTCTCTGTGCGTAGACGCTTTGAAGCCATTTTGGGGGCGGCCATTTTGAATTTGTGTGCACGTCTGTCGAGCAAGAAAACTTGGACATATTGGGCTTCTATTATAACGCACATGTATGGAACACAAACGCAGATATGCAAATAGACGTACAAAAGACGTACACAAATGTGTGTTTTCCATAGGTTTGTGCACAAACAGGCATCACTCTGAAGTCTGTACACGGAGCCAGCGCTCTAGTAATTGAATATACCGATAGCTCTATGAGTGGTATGTAGTCTATCCAATGGACAGTGCAAGCACCTGATGAGTGTGATATTGCAGTGTTGTTATGGACTATGACATGTAATGAAACATAGTGATGTAATTAAATGGAGGAAATTTGGCCATAGCATCCAAGCACCAATATCCAAAAATACAATTGTTTAATGTAAAACAGGTTAACATCTAGATTTTCTATACTTGTCCATATACTTTTTTAGTCTTGAGTATCACCCATTCTACTCTGTGTCACTACGTACAAACGTCTGATACTTGCGTGCATGCAAATTTTATTCAGCATGGCACATCAGCCAATCAGATCTATTTTGAGAACATTTTCTTCAGGTTCGTGATGGAGGATGTTGATTGGTCAATTCCTCGCATCCTCGCGGCAGCAGCTATCTTTGTGATAGATGCACTCACCTAACAGTATGGTACATGTAGTAGATGCCCCTGATTGGTCCAAACTTAGAGAGGTCAGTGCTGGGTTGGTTTGCATAATTAATCAGGAAATCTGCACGCATGTGGTAGACGCTCACTCACTGTCCGGCGAGTGCGTCTATCACATAGACTAATACTTTTTGTGGTATGTTTTTTTACAAATGCTATGCTTTCTTCTGTAACTGTAATGGAGATGAAGAGGTAATGAGTATTTCCTTTTCCTAGTATAGTAGTACAGTATAGTAGTATTTCCTGCCTAGTCAAGCCATGCAGTGCTGGATTTCATCAAACACTAAGATTAATCTTAAGATGAGTTGTCAGTATTACCATAGTGATTTGTATTTTAACATCACACTTATGCTTAGCAATTAAGATGAATTCATTCTTAAGAATAAGATCAATCCTAGTGATTTGTGCAATCAGCCCCTAGTTGCCAGTCGTGCTTGAGTTGATGTGTACGGTCAGATTGCAATGGAATGATCATTACAGGTTTGCATCATGTATGCATGCCTCTATACAGCAAGTCAGCAATATAAATGCATGTGGCTAATTGTTACCAATAGTGTGCAATGGAAATGCCATTCCAACTGTGTTTGAATGCATATATGATTGTTAAGGATTTAATAACATTAATGTGATTGGCTTTAATGAAACTCAGAAGTAAGTTAACTATAAAAGGTCTCAGTAGGCATTCTCTGACTCGCAAATTAAAAGAACTAGCCTTTCTTGTGTTAAAATTGAACAATATCTGGGGCCAATTTCACTAACGCTTTGCGATCATCGTAAAGCCCAAATCCATCGCTAAACGGAAAATTACTACACTGACAAAGTAGCAAAAGATATACTGTTTAGCGATGGATTTGGGCTTTAGCGATGATCGCAAAACGTTAGTGAAATCAGCCCCTGATACACTGAATTCTTTCACTGTACGTAAACATCAAAACCTGAATTCTCTAGACTATAAGACACTTTTGCTATATCACTGGACAAGTTTTGCTGAGTTACATAACAGACGTCTTGCACCAATGCACTGTTCATAATGGATAAGAATGGCACAATGGAACCAGTCCATTCCAGAGATGGGTATCACTATGCAAAAGCTTGCCCCGAATCATGTGATATAGCAACAGAGTCCTTAGTCTGCACAATGACTTAGTGTGCAATGAAAGAAGTCTGTGCACCAGTTAATGTTCAGATTTAACTTATTAGAGAGTAACTCCATCCACTTATGGGATATTGAACAAAGACCAATCAGTATATTTGTACATGTAGTTATATCATTTGAAAGCTGGTGATCAGGACACTGAAATCAACATAAACCCGAAATTGATTTTTATTTTTGTACTCTTCATAGCCTAGTGTCATTGGAACAATTCACAAATTGTAAAATTATGAACACATTTTGTGAACAGGATGTAAATTTGTGTAAAGTGAATGTTATTATTTTGTAATTATGCTATAAACAGACTGTAAGTACAGATTGAGTTCAGTGAGGGGATGATTTACAAAGCAAACCTATGGTAGTTTGTTTGATGTGATGACCACAGTTCTTGGATTGGCTGGGAATATTTCTCTGGTTTTGCATCAAAACTCCCCCAAATCTGTAAAAACCAATACCTTGGGATCATTAATTTTGATTACATAACATCTAAGTAAATTCTTGTGATTTGATTGGAGGATTGTATGTCATGTGATATTTTATAAATAGACTAATTCATGGCTTATGTCATAAACATTGAAATGTGTTTTATACAACATGCATATTTGGTTATATGCAGTTTGATCTGTTGTACGTTAACTCGGCCAAGAACGAACTTGGGATCACAATGGACCATTCCGGCTTTGCTCTTAAGCTCCGCCCACCTTAGCAATGCCACATGTTTTACATAAAGCATGTGACTGAATTCGACCGAGATAATGTACAACGAGAACTCCCATTGGTCAATGGGTATAGTTTGATTGACAGGCCAGAAGGGTCCATTGCTTTCTTGATTTCATAAAGGTACTCTGTACAAGAACTGACTGGGGTTTTTTAATAACGATGTCAGTCTGAATAGAGAACAATTTGTGACTGACTCAGGATGTAAACCTGAGTGTTTCTTTGTGAATGTTATGAATTGTTGATAGATTGTGGTCATTTCCAGCTAAGAATGAATGAATAAATATGAGGATAATATTATGATTTTTGGTTTTGTTGATATTTGTTTATCTTTAAGTTGGCTAATATTCCTATGTATTTGAATATTGATTCAGTCTGCTACTGTCCGTGCCTGTGGTTTTCTGTTGTCACATTTACAAGCAGTCTGGAGTAACCAATGTGGTCATGATCAGTAGGTTGCTTCAAATGTCAACAATCATGACAATGGTCAAATTGTGGCGTTCCGTTCTTGCTATCAATTGACACCAAGAGTGTGTGTCTGGTGGATGTTCAGGCAGGCAGTCCTACAATTCCAGGAACAGACTGTCAGTGTCATTCAATAGGGCTCCCACGCACAAGCTATCTATAGAATACGCCCTCTACTGAAAGCTTTAGTTACCCGGATGTTCGGACAACATTGTACAATGTTTATGTGTATGGTGTAAGGCCTCATGAGAACGTACTGAGTATCTGCTGCAAATTTCATATGTAAAAAGTAGGAAAAATGGGAAGTGTGTACATTTGCACCAGAAACATCACTTTTTGTGAAATGTTTGTTTATGACTGGCCAAGTTGACGCCAATTTCTAAGAATACATTTGTCTAAGCATCCAGGAACTAAAGGCAAGTGGTCACTATGAATGCGTGAGCCCTATTTGTGACTTGTTCTAAAACATCTGAGGTGGCATCTTAAAATGTGAACAATATAAAATATGTGTATGCTTCCACCAAGAAGCATGAATGCTTATCAACATTTAAACAATGTACCTGCATTAACAGCATAATCACAACAAATCTTGGAATAAGAAATCAACTCAACAACTCACTTGTCTCAATTAGTTTTTGGTTTTTTATTTCAAAAAATTATCTATTTCATGATTGACAAAAAGTACAGAGCTTTGTACATTAACTGTATGTCAAGGCATTTTGCTATTCAATTATGTTCACCATCAAATATGTACACTACGCATAGAGAATACACTCTTGCTATATAACAAGTACATTACTGGAATCAGACATGGCTTATACATTCATCCCAAATGAACAGGTTCCATTCTCATAGCTGTGTCACACAAGAAATTATCTGATTAAAAACTCTGAGAGTCCATTACGGTCAACAGTAAGTACATGCAACATACGCCATAAATTACTTGCTTACATGTCAAATCTGCTTATGATAAGTGCAGAATTTTATGTCAAAGTAAGCAGTGTTCATGACTCACTGCAAGTAGAGTGCCATGAAACTGGATCCTAGTCTGGTACCCAGGCTCACATCACAGACTTCTCTCATTATTAAGGACATTTCATGAGTCCGAAGTAAGACGCTTTTATAAAAACAAGGTTTTTGCAAACAATTGAAAAAAATACAAAGGAATCTGACACATAAGATTCCTAGTTTGCTACGGTACAACCATGAAGCTGCAGACAGTATGGAATCAAGTCTTAGATGAACTCACGTTTATAAAGCAACGCATACAACAGCCAAAATTACATTTAAAAAATTGCCATTGCTGAATTGTTAAATGTATGAGAAGTTACAATCTACCCTTGGTTAAACTTAAAAGAACACTAGCGCTGTCAAGGAATTGTCACAACAAAATATTGCAAGAATAAATCCAAACATTGTGCATCATATTCAGGACATCAGGAAAATTGCTTAACTGTTCACAATGATTACAATCAGCTACCATTAACCCTGAATAGTTTTGATTTCTTACGTCATAAAAACAGCAATTTAAATCTGTTCAGATATGTTCAACACAGCCTTGTCTGGTACTGCAGCCTGATATATGTTAAAATCATCACAACATTTCAATTTAACAAACAACAAAAGGAAAGTAACACTGATATGTCTGAATTAGGCCCATTGCAAATTAATCATTTAAAAGTGCCACAATTTTGGGTTTTGACTTAAGACCACATTCAGGTACTCCCAATTCCTTAATCATTTATGGTACATGTGGAATCAATAGGATTTATTCTATGACTGATACACACACACATAACATTATTTCTGCACACAAATTGCAAAGCATTTCTGGATATTTCTACCACATCCACTTGCCATGTGTTCTTATTCCTCTGTGCCTTTCCTACTACAGCCAAACTCAGTGCATGCCTTAAAGTGAACCAGTATTTCCTTAGTCAAACCACCTCTGTATAGGGCAGGTTTCAGCTTCAATTTGAGTCTTTTATGGCTAGCCTAGTGCCCCATATTACAACAAAACAGTATAAATTTCAAACTACCAAAAAAGTGTGTGAAACCAGCTAGTGCATGACATGGTTGAACTGGAACAATACCTGGGACCGATTTCACTAACGCTTTGCGATCATCGCTAAGCCAAAATCCATCGCTAAATGGAAAATTGCTACGCAATGTAGCGATCCATTTTCCGTTTAGCGATGGATTTGGGCTTAAGCGATCTTCGCAAAGTGTTAGTGAAATCGGCCCCTGAACACAGCTGCATCAGTGCACAGTACATCTGAACATGCTGCACTTCATATAGTATTCCATGAGTGATCAATCAGCTTTTCATCAAGGTGTGGTATGGAATAAGGAGGCTAATACCGGTAATCATTTCAAGCACAGCAAAAAATGTCAAACAATCAATTGATACAAATACATGTACAGACATTTCAATGATTACAGTGGAACACCGCTATATCAAACATTCGAACTTCTATGTTTTTTAACGTGGACAATAAATCATTGAATTCAGCTTGACCAAACATCATCCTTGGCTACCAATATTTGTGTATAAAACACCATACATTGCTGTGTTAATGGCTATAATGAACGACCGCTACAATTGAATACTGTGAATCCCGCCATGTTTGCTATAGCAGCCTTCCACTGTACCATTAATACCGGACAATACA
Organism: Astropecten irregularis; assembly: GCA_963971285.1. Lineage (NCBI taxonomy): Eukaryota > Metazoa > Echinodermata > Asteroidea > Paxillosida > Astropectinidae > Astropecten > Astropecten irregularis. The sequence goes on along the minus strand of OZ020261.1, from coordinate 3,889,198 downwards.
TAATTGTACGTTAACTGAGCAGCTCAGGCTAGCTTGGTGGTTGGGCTGGCAGAGTCTCAACATTGGTAATCTCTTTGGTTCTACGTACGTATGCTACATCATAAACTTAAATTGTACAAGATAACTGAGCAGCATGAAGTAGTTAACTTTACATGAAGTAGGGTCCTTTGACAATACCCACAGTCAAGACAAATACGGTCAAGTCAAAGTATGAAATATACAGAGCAATTGAGCAGCATGAATACTCCAGTGAAGCCATGGTCATCATGAAGCTTCAAACCATCGGGTAAATGCAGTCCCTGCCATCAGTCATTCAGTGAGTGGTTTGCCCCAGCTATGTGACATACAGTATGTGTACAACAAAGCAAGTAAACAATATGTGTATACCAAAGACACCAATGGGAGACTTTTGGAGAGTCGGTCTTGAGTCAACAGCGCACGCGCAAACCATGCTTGCGCAATTGTGAGCATGTGCGCGTTGTATTGCGCGTGTGTGCGCGTGCGTGCGTGCGCGTGCGCTGTTGACTAAAGACCGACTCTCCAAAAGTCTCCCATTGATTGTACCTCCCTGCAGCAAAATGCAGCAGAATTGCTGTAGACCGATCCATTAAGCCCCGCCCCAATTATTTCTGATCAATCACAACCATGGCTTATGTCTGACACAGGTCTGAAACATACAGTGTTACATTGGAGAGGAATGTGTGATCATTACCCATGTGTGCAGTGGGAAGGGCTTACTGGATCAGTCTATTCCTACAAACTTGGCTGCTTATGGCCAGCATTTCACAGCAACACAAAAAAAAAACACCTAAATGTTTGCAATAAACCTGACTCAAGTCAACCATAATGTGATCAAATGGATGTTGAACAGACAAAAGAGGGTACATGTATTACTGTATAACAGCTATCCAGCCAAGTTGGTAAGAGTATCTGTACGGTATTCCAGTCCAATTTTCTTTGTTTAATATTCAATGACTTAAAATTAATCCAGTCAGTTTTCTTGTGGTTATTTGATGACAATGGACTTTGAACTACAATTTTGAAGTAGATACCAAGTTTCTAATATGAAAACGAACTTTTACCTTCAACAAAAATGCACAACTTGCATCAGTTCAGGATTTACATGACAGACAAAGCCTAAGCCAAAGCCTTAACAGAGGTTTAATCAAAGCCCCTATAACAGAACTGTGTCTCTACCCCATGATGCAAAGCCTCAACTGCAAATATATCGCCTTGTCTCCATAGTTTTGTTTTCAATGTTCTCATTTGAAAATCTAGATTCCCATACTACATTTAATACACCTATGCTGTGGGTATTCGGTCATTATAAACTAAACTCAAATTGCACTATTCTAAAATTGCTACATTCGTTTTTGGTCCTTCAAAGTAGCACAGGAAGGGATTCTGAAAAGCAAAAACGTTTGGAGGAAACCTTTTGAAGAAATGACCACATTCAAGCATCATTAATCCTGAAAATCATATAAACTAGAACATAATTGAATCATTTTGCAGAATTTATTTAAAAAAACAAAACAAAATGTGTATTAAACATAACAAAGTTCCACTCAGAACACTTCATGTTGTGTGCATTATGCAACCCAGAATCACATAGCAACTATATCGATGTAGGACCATGTATATAATGATATGCTAATTTCCTTAGAGTTTCAACCTGTATGGGCACAATATGGTAACGGCATCGCATGTCATACTGATAAATGCAATGGTCTGTAATGATTCCTGTTTCCTATTCAAGTGCAAACTCATTCCATACAAGATTCCATGCAAAAACCATAATAACGGACAATACATATCACCACTATCATAATGCACGTCGCCTTGGGCCTGTTTGTTTAATGCGCAGGATCACCAATTCTACTGATCCGGATCCCATTTTGGCATACCTTGCATAAGACGTGGATTCCTTAAATCTGGGATCCTGTGCGTTAAACAAACAGGCCCCAAGTTCCATCGTGGTGAAATAAACATACAACACAGTGTAACCATTTAAGGCAGCCATATTAACTGATATGAATCTAGTAGGAATCACGTTATATTGAGTAGTACTGAGTGTTGATTCATCTATATTAGGACTCAAGACCCAATACAAGATTGCTTAGAAGTCTTTCAGGGAGGAGATTGACCAATGATAAAAATGTCTGAAAACAGCTAACATGGAGCATAAAAAGTCTGAAATTTAGAATCTCCTATACTTTTGTACACAGCCTGTGAGCAAAAAAGTCTGAAATCCAAAACACACAAGTCTGAAATCAGACTTTAATCTGAGAAATCTCATCCCTGGTCTTTCTGCCTATGCAGCTTGCATTTCTCAATGGAAATGACGCTTTTTTTTTCACTGAGTATTTTTTGTCCTGAACTGGCTTTGTTCATCTAGCAGAACATAACCACTGCAGCGAGTGCGCTTCTGACTGATTGCACAACAAATGTTTACATAATTTGCCTTAGTATTATAATATATCAATTTTTACTCTTTTTTTTCCACTGGTAAATCTGCATAAAATCAGGCAATACATCTTCTTTGTTTGGCACTGGCTATGAATATAAATGCAGTATTTCTGGAGTTGACATAAGAATTCCAATCATATTGGCAATATGCCAAGACTGCCAGTTGCTAGGTTGCAATGATACATTAGTGCATTTCCCAATACAGTATATTAGCTTGCTGTAGTAAAGGCTCTTGTTGAACATTGGCCCATGGTTAACATGGTTAAAGGTAATGACGCTTCTTAAGTTACAAATGGCTATTTGAACCGTACAATTTATCTAAAACTAAGCATAGGACATGTGGCTGGAAAGTGACTTAATAGACATGTGACTCAACCTTAAATCACGGTACTTCAGACTTGAATGTGGATTCAAACTGTTTGATGCCGCAACTACTACTCTCAGACTTAGTTATGAGTAGATTCACAATTTACTTAAGGGAATTAAATCATAGGGCCTAGTCAAAGACATAAATAACCTTTAAACGGACAGTGCCTATTCAAATAAACAACGGGGTACTATCATTTTGACAGCACCCAACTATTACCCAACCAGGAGCAAAAAAGGTTACTTTTACGAAGGATTAAATAGGCAGAATTGAATAAAAAATTAGTGGATGAAAACGCATTGATATGCATTTTAAACCCATTGGAGCATTAAGTATATGTCACATGCAATTACACAGTAGTGTATGTTTGCCAAATAATGGAAAGATTGAATGAAAACTTTTGTGTTTGAAATTTAATCTTGATTTATAAGAGAGGGCCAGTGCGAGATAATATGCGCAACTGGCCTCTTTCCAAATCTTTCAAAAGATTTAAAAATAAAATAATTGTTTGCGTGGGACACACGAGTTTGCCCATGTTTGTTTTTTAAATGGCGTCTTTTCCTGAATTACTCGTTTGCGCCCTCTACAGTCCATTAATAGATTATTTATGTCAGCTTACTCTGGGGAACTTAAAAAACAAATTCATGCAATAAAACTGATTGTATATAACATAAACACACATGAGTAAAGAAATGGAACAACACAAGAAGAATTTGGCAATGTCATTTATCCTATCAAACCTGGGGTCGATTTCACAAAGCCCTACGATCGCTCGTAACTCAAGTTAAGAAGGATAACCCATTGTATCCCACATAGGGCTACAATGCATCATAAATCCTACCATTGATAGTAAGTTATGCTGAGTTTGGTGAAATCCACCCCTGAACAGCCGATATTTCTTGAAAGAACACAGAGGCACATATGATTCCAGTGCAGCACAAATGAGTGAAGATCACACCAGAATTCTCTGTCATACTGAACAGTGTATTGTGCATGTGCAGTACAACCTATGGACAGTGTGGGATGTATAAAGCGTGTATATAAGCAGCAGATTTGAGATCATTCTATGTGTACAATCAATCTCACAATCAGAAATGACTTGATCTCATAGCACTACAGCATGACTATGACCAACCTCCATCCTATAGGAACACAGTGTAATGGACTCACACCAATGTAGCACTTCAACGTCACATGAATCATGTACATGTATGTGTATGATTGATCACCTCAACCTAAGCAAGCAACTTGTGATAGTTACCTTGAAGGCCTCTGATGAGCTATATAAGACTGAGTCTTCCAGTAACTATCCTGGATTATATAAGATACATGATACAAGTCAGACTGTGTAGGACCCTCACACAAAGCTGCTCCAATTGGCACTTATTACTTGTCATAACTTATTGATATGTTTTCAATTTGCATGGCAATCCAAGTGAAAGTGTACACTTCTTAATATTGATGATTATTGTACATGATGATATGTTTAGCATTGTCATTATTCACTGGTACTTCACTGAATGCTCAATGCATGATAATGCACAGTTCCATGGTAACCAGCTATGTGTATTCATCACTTCATCAGTAAGTACTGTCACAACCAATGGAAAATCCCTGTCATTATATGACGGCCTCAAGTCAGCCCACAATAACAAAACCATGGATCATGTTTATTCATAGGAATGCCCACTGCTATCCAATCACATGGACCCATGATGATGACCTCACAATCGCTGCTAATGGTTATTCATGAGGAAATCCATTACATCTCTTCACATCAGTATCAGACAGCAATTATTCCTTACTATTTCAGAGGAATCCTGAGCATATGATATTCAGATGATGGCACCATTCTCATGTTTATGCATGAGGAATGAGTAACCAAGGCTCATGATTATTAATGAGGCATCCTCATATATATCTCAAGTATCATAGCAGGGCAGCTTATAGGCAATGATGGCAACTCATTCATGTGTACTAATCTTAAACACCGTCTAATCCCATCACAGCTTGTAAAGATGGCAATTTGCCATCATGTTTATTCATGAGGAGTCTTCATCACTGTCCAATCCCATCACAGCTTGTAAAGATGGCAATTTGCCATCATGTTTATTCATGAGGAGTCTTCATCACTGACCAATCCCATCACAGCTTGTAAAGATGGCAATTTGCCATCATGTTTATTCATGAGGAGTCTTCATCACTGTCCAATCCCATGGCACCACCATCATTGGAGGATAACTCTGACCCATCATCCCCATCTTCTGTCAAGGTAGCACCCTCTCCATTGGACATACCCTCTAGCTGAGGTGATGATGATGATGAGTTATGTATCCGTACCATTGATGAGAGTGCATCTCCTGATAGTGTGATTTGCTCTACTGGTACTGATGATGTAAGTGCTGATGGTACTGAGACGTCACTACCTGTAACAAACACAAATTACACTTCAGTATTAGCTATGGTGTAGCAGTATATCATGGCTTATCAAGCTGCCAATACAGACATCAGGCAAATAGTGCAACATTATTTGTCTTTGGTTTCATTTCTAAAAAGCAAAACCTCTGTAATCGCTGCAATTGTGGACCCCTATTGTTCCTCTTTTGTTCAGACTTGTTCTTTTTAGCAGCAGATCCATTGGTTTTGTACATGCTTTCCAATCGTGTCCTTTTTCCCAATCGTGGACCAAGTTTTGTTAATTAGTCCACAGTTTGAATGCCAATACAAACTCACACACACTCACATACCAGAATTTATATCCTTATGGAGACTAGCTTTATTCTCGTGTACTAATGAACACTCTCTGAATAGCAGAATTGAAATTGCTCCCATTTGAACCAGAATCACTTTCCTGGGTTAAAATTAAATTTCTAGCGTACGTCCCTTACATTAAATACTTCTCTTTGTGACGGATAAGTGTACCTTGAAAATTCCTCCTTTTTTTAGTTAAAGGTAGTATCATACTCAAAGAAATACAGATTCATGGGCAAAAATATCAAGTCATCTGTGAAAATTTCAGTCCCATACAGTGCCAATTTTTTTTTAAAACAGTGAAAAACAGCCATATTATTTCTTAAGCCTTTTCTCTTTTATTTTTGATCTTTTAAAAGATCAAAAAGATTTTTTGTCGTTGTTTTACTAATTTCTGGATAAATACATCATTTCAGGCAGAAATATTTTCACGGTATGTTTCTACCACCACCATCTTCATAACCTATAACTTAAAGTTATATGTAAATCTGTGAACATTTCTATCTTGGTTTCTTACCAAAGTATAATACTACCTTTAATTCCAAATATCAGTTGCAAATGATACATAGCACTGCTCAGGTAGGGTAAGAGTTTTCCCCGTTCTCCGTGCAAATGAATATTCAACTAGCCATTAAAACAGTGGGCAGGTCCTTGTGCCCAAATCATCCAGACATTTATTTTGACTTTTGAGCAGTGTTTCAGTATTTATGCTTCAGCAAGCACAGAGGTATATAATATCGCTTATCATTGAGCAGTGTGATATGATTGCTCCATAGCTAGCCTTGAATGACAGTATTCAGCACTGTCATTCAAGTATAGCTAGGGAGCAATTATATCACACTGCTCAAGTGATACCTCTGTGCTTGCTGAAGCATAAATGTAATATATGAGTTGACTTGCACACACAAAGAGATTAACTTCATCCATTTTAAGCATTTGGTGTTGGTAAATTAAGCATATTCTTCCTGTGATATAAATGATATAAAACCCAAGTATAAAATCATGCATTTAAAGGTAGTATCATACTTTGGTAGCATACCGAAACAAAAATCTTCACAGATTTTCTTACAAATGACAAAGATGATGGTGGTAGAAACATACAGTTACATTTATTTGCCTGAAATACTGTATTTATCCAGTACAAAGTCAAACCAATGACCAAAAACAATTTTGATCTTCAAAAGATCAAAAACAACGGTTAAATTATTTGTAAGAATACTGTGGGGGTTTTTTTTCACCGTTTTCTCAAAGGTGGGCACCGTATGGAACTGGAAATTTCACAACTGACTGTTACTGTATCTTTCTTTATATTTTTGCTCATGAATCTGCATTTCTTTGACAAAAACCAAAGTATGATATTACCATTAAGCAGCTGAATGAAACTGGTCCCATGACCTGGACATTAGAGAAGACTGACAAGTAGCTAGAGTACTTACTGGGTCTGCTTGTGTTTGGAGAACCAAGGTTTGCTAATGACTCCGGCCAGAATCGTTGTGTGGAAGGTCGACTCTGTGTCTTGACTTTCTTTGTCTTGGTACTAGGGTCAGGATTACTAGCATCTAACATGGGCTGTAATATTCTCCTCCTTGCATTAATAAACCTGTATGATCAACCAATGAACCAGGGTACATACAAATAATACCAATAATACAATGTTGTTATGTTATAACACTGTCTTCTACCATGTGTGTACATACAGTACATGTAGTATATACTGTACAGTGTACATGTACATTGAATACACTTGTAGGTCATGTACATGTACATGTACATTGTACCCTGCACTATACACGCACAGAATGCTATGCGTACACAGATTGGTCGAGCGCTGTATGTGCACGTCTCGTACGTATATGCGCAATGATCCGATCAGAGAGATACATATATATTAGAATGACGTGGCCCTGGCCGTGAACGAGATGATGTGATTTCACTTTGCATAAATAGGATAACTTTATAATACAAGACTATAGAAGTTTTCAACTAAAGTCTCAAAAATTCTCCAGAAATATCACTAGCAAATGGAAGGTCCAATCTCATATTGCTCATTATTCAATTTGGAGCAAATTTGCAAATGGAATAATTTTGTTTTTGACCAATCACAGATGTGATTAATGTCCAACATACAACATACATTTCCATCAATTCTAACATGCAATGCACTCACATATGAAGTGCAACGTACTGCAATAACCAGTGTAGCATTGGATAGGAATACGTGTTCACTTCTTATAACCCCCTTTCACACCGGGCCTACGTAGAGTTGCGTAGTGTTGCGTAACATGTATGCCAAAATAAGGCTACATACTCCAGGTGGGGTTACACAGGGCCTGCATAAATGCGCGTAGTGCGATGGCGTATGGTTGCATACCATGTGCATAGGCACCAAGTACCTACCGGCATAATATAATTGGCGTAGAGGCGTGTAAGACTGCGTATAACAGACATAGGGTGGCGTATTATTGTGTATAGGCATGGCGTACAAAAGCCTAGTGTGGTGTAAAAAGAGTAAGCGAAATAATTAAACATGTGCAACTTTTTGCGTCCATCTCGCTTATTCCTTCTACGTACTTGGCATATTGTTACGTAAGCAAGCGTAGACTAGCGTAGGAATTGCGTAGGGCAGTGTAGTCACTATGCAAGATTGTACGCAAGGCCCAGTGTGAAATGGGCTTTACATGTGTAGTGAAAGGGATTGACTGGATCAATGTACAGATGCAATAGGTCTTATTCATGGCACATCCATTGTCACCTTCCTTGCGTACCCATTGGAAAAGATTCAAATTGTAACAAGAAACGGGAAACAGACTATTTTGAATCCAAACCTTGGTTTGATTGCACTGCTTCAAATGTAGGATGGATGCACCGTGAATAAGGCCTATGGCAGACTTTGTCTTACCAGTTATTGACTTGTAGTAATGTTAGATTCGTCTGAGCTGCTATCATTCTCTTCTCATCTTCAGTTGGATAAGGATGCTGTAGGACCAACAGGAAATCAATACATAAGAATTATCAAGCAATACTCAATGAGAGATTTAAAAATGTGTGGGAAAAAATAGCTTAACAGAAATCCAAAAACAGGTTTTTGAGTTAAAAAATAAACTGCGGTGGTTCTTTTTGCTTTACATGCACTACAACTCTGGCTCGGTACATGGTGCGCAATTTACGGTATTCCTGAAAGAAACACTGAGTTATTTGACATGGACAACATATCCCAGATTTCCCTACAGGGCCAATTTCATGAAATCCATTACGGCCTATTTTTGTGGGCACTGCTACACATGAAATGATTTCATGGATTCCGTAAGCAAGACTCTCGGTTTAAGCGAAGAATTTCTAGGCTAACCTTGATTTTTTTCCGCTAACGCATTCTCATGCATTCTGCATAAAGCGCTTAGCATAGCAAGAAAGACAACTCTACCTTAAAATAAGCTAAGTTAAAAAAGTCAGCTATCTTAGCGAAGATTCTTGGCGTATGGCATGTATGGTAAGTAACGGATTCCATGAAATTGGGCCCTGATCTTTTGATCATGATTTCTGGCTTTCAGGATTCCTGGATTTCAATAAAAGATGATTGGTGATGAACAAAATAATCTACGAACACCACAACATTTTTTTAATCAAAAGAGTCATTGAAAGGAGAACAGGGATGGAATCAATGTATGAAATAGACCAAAACCACTCCCACTATACTGGATTGAAATGTCCCAAAATGGAAATCTTGACCAAAAAATTTGGCCATTTGTGCAGGGAAAATAAAATCATCTGGGTGGAATGGAAATTCAACCTAATGGTAATATCATACTTTGGTTTTTGTCAAAGAAGCACAGATTCATAGGCAAATCTATCAAGGAAGATACAGTCACAGTCATCTGTGAAAATTTCAGTCCCATACGGTGCCCACCTTTTTGAGAAAAAAACAGCCGCAGTATTTCTTATGTCTTTTCTCTTTTATTTTTGATCTTTAAAAAGATCAACAAGATTTTTGGTCGTTGTTTTACTAATTTCTGGATAAATACACCATTTCAGGCAGAAAAATTGTAACGGTATGTTTCTACCACCACCATCTTCATACCCTGTAAGTTATACGTAAATCTGTGAACATTTCTGTTTTTTTACCAAAGTATGATACTACCTTTAAACCTGTTGTGAAGGGGTAAATATGCAAAGGTCATGCCCTTGTTTATGGTCAAAGGACAAAGATCGTGAAACCATTGTGCATGGCTCAGTAGTTGTATGTGATTTTTGTTGTTCTACATTGCAACCATAACAGCTGCTGTATACATGCAGCATATCTGCCTATTGATTGATGATGATGATGCAAGCATACAGTATGTATCACTAATATCAGCAGTATTATGTACATACAGACAGAAATATTTCTATAAGCCTGCATGTTTTCTCATGCCACATTGTGTCATTCCATTGTTATTCATGTGTCTACATAGTCTACATATAGTCTACATAGTGAGTCAAATCAAGTATGTTCATGTACAGTGTAGTCTGCCCTGCCCAATGTATGTATGTACATTACAATGATCACAAGTCATACCTTACCATCCAAGTGATTTCAAAAAACCCAATACCGGTACTTCTTTCATTTTCTTTCATCTCTTTGTTGGCCAAAAATTACCCAAAATAAAGAAATACCCAAAAAGGCGTATCCTCATTGAGTGATCCCCCATGTACTGTTTCTCAGGCTGCAGCATTGCTAATGCTGTGAGTATCAATGAAACAATCCTTGGGATATAGCGGTATTTGAGTGGTTTCATGGCTTCTGACTACCAAACGAACAAAGATAATTGACTATTTGGGACACCACCTGTACGGTATTCAGGAGGTCGCTGTTTCGAATCCCACTCCAGTAAATATTTCTTTGTTCACCTTTCAATGACTTATAATTCAGTCAGTTTCCTTCGTGGTAATTTTGTGAAAAATCAAGATCAATTGATATCAAGCAAATAACACCGTAATTCACACAAGCTGCATGTGCAATAAGGTCATATCTCACTGCAACATTATATCATGTACATTAGCTGACTAGACATTGTACAGCAGAGGCTCATTTTCACTCATCGCTCATGTACATCCATTGCCAGGGTTTTAGCACCTACATTGTAGTACCCTGTTGCAAAAATAATCAAATCTGTATACGGTAATTAATGCAACAAAATGGAAACTATGGCCTAATAGCGCTCCGCACTTGCGCTAAAAATAGCACCGGACCTCAGACAAACATTGCAACCATGCGCACGTGCGTGGGCCGGGTGTGTGAGTCCATGTACACTACGTGTGTGAATCAATGTTTGTCTGACATCCGGGGATTGTGTGACATCATTAGTGCGGAGCGCTATTGCACAGATGTGACATAAACATAATGGTGAACCATAGTGTTTAATTAAAAAACCTAGAGTGCGCGCTCTGTATTCAATATGCATGTTGTCTGCACTCCAGCGTTGACGCGCAGCCGCCATTTTAGTGGGGTGACTGAGCAGCTGAGTCAAATACCCAGATGTAACTCAATTGCGCGCACTGTGAGTGACGCGACAGGTGATGCAATATGTAGAACAAACAATTAATCAATTGATCATTAATCAATTGGCTGCAGCTAAAAGGAACAAGACGCGCACATAAATGCGTGCATTTGCCTTTATTTGGTTTCCTTTATGTAACTAAACACAATGGCACCACCGTGGTGGAATGTATCACACGCAGAGTGCACACTCTAGTTTATTTATCTAATTCTATGTGATGAACCAATTGGAGACATACCACTATATGCTGGAAGAGCCAGGATCTCATAATGTTTGTAGCTTGTTTAGGAAGAACTCCTCGCTTTGGTTTCCTTTTGTTTAATAGTTCATTCATATCATCATATTCATCCCCTGCTGTAGTGACTGTAGGCGTATTGCTAGCATATGCTAATGATGTAACAGTCTGTTGATCAGAACCTACAGATGATGGATTCCCAATATGTGAGATAGGTGTAGACCCATGAATGACAGGCACCACTGATTGACCACCCACACCAGGCTGGGGGGTACTTTGTAACTGCACAGTTCCTGGAATAGCCTGTGTGACTAGTCCTTGTTGTGCCATTACTCCCTGTGGAATGACGGGAGCATAGACAACTTGACCGGCTTGGTTCAGCATGGTTTGGAATTGAGCTTGCTGGAGCTGTAAGAAATCAAAGAGAGTATATCACAATCAGTATGTATACAACAAATAATGGTCTGATGTATATACCATCTATGGGGCTACCGGTTGGAATAATCCATAGAGCACTAGCTCCGTGTTCTCCAGTGCAGAGACGCTTTGAAGCCATCCTACGCGCAGTCATTTTAAATTTGGTGTGCGTGTCTGTGGACCAATATAAATTTGCCCAGAATGCCTTTCAAAGAATGCAATCTAATTTCAAAATGCAAGTACACCGAACGAGCGAACATTACTGGAAACTGTCTTGAAGGTGCATCGGATTGTGGGCATATTGGGCTTTGATAACGCACCTGTCTAGAACACAAGCGCAGATATGCAAATAGACGCACAAAAGAAGTACACAATTTTGTGATTTCCATAGGTTTGTGCACAAACATGGATGCGCCCAGCAGGCATCACTCTGTACACAAGTCAGCACTCTATAATTTAATGTAGCTCTATGGAATAATCCCATAAGACATCTTTTTTTTAGGAAAATGAATTCATATTCATATTCCATGTGTCTGGAAGTATTCATATTTCAATAAATGAGAATGAATGATACTCTGACTTTGAGACCATCAACTTCATTCACATGACATTTTGTTTTATAGTTTATTTTACAGTGAAATTCAGCATCAACCGGCCACGACACTGCAATCAATGTTACCACGGCATTAGATTGAAGAATTTCATTGGTCAAATCCCGATCACATGATTATGTACATGCGGCAACAAAAAAACAACAAAAGTTATGTACACCTCGCCTCATTCCCAGGTGATTGTACAGTGTTTGTAATGTATATTGTATAAGCACTGGGAACAAACTTGCAGCGTTGATTTGTTCACAGGTACTACGCGATGATGCATGCACTATGCACTACGGTTTGTAGGAAACACAAAACAACATTGTGCAGATTGATGGCCCCAGGTGCAGTTCAAGGCATATTCTTTGGAAAGCTTTTCCAAAGACTTCTTTGCTAGCAAACCTAACTACACAAGACGGAACAGGGTATAACAAAACATATAAATGTTGTTTGATAGTACAATGGGTACACACTCCACATGGAATAGTCTAGATGTCTTCATGACATGATATCATGATTCATGTTCTTTACCTGTGATGATCCAGTGGAAGCTGACTGTGAGTTTGGTTGTTGTAAGATATATGTACCTCCTGCAACTGATGCAGCTGTAACTGGATGTACCTGTTGAGGAGATGCTTGCACCTATAAGAGGGGGATCAATATCACACCAATCACCATTCAATGATCAATCAGTCTCACAGGTACATGTATATCAGAGTACAAATGCGCCTCTACTCCACTGGGGCCAATTTCATAGAGCTGATTAAGCACCAAGATTTGCTACAAAAACCCTGGTAAGTAAAACCAGTATGCCAGCCAAAACTCCTTGTGAATGTTATGCTCAGCAAACAATGGCCGAATAAAAGTCAAAAGCAGTAAACATCACAAGAACATTTGGTAGTAATCCTGTTTGATCAAGGAACACTTTTCATGCTTGAGCAAACCTTGTGCTTAAGCAGCTCTATGAAATTGGCCCCTGGTCACTACACTAAGCAAAGCAGACATTTAACAATAAATCACAAGCACATAATGGTAGCAAATGAACAATTATTATTGCCAACAGTGCAATCTGACCAAAGCAAGCATACATATGTAGTCCTGTGAATTAAAAGCCCCCTCTAACAAAAAGGAAATTGAAAAGAATTTGACACAAGGTACTACAGTGGAATGCCACTACAACGAACACACCAGGATGCACAGAGATCAGATTGTCCGTTATAGTTGTTGTTCGTTATAGTGAACCATGTTCAGTATGAGGATACATTGTACAAAAAGTCAATAAAAACAAATTCAAAATTTCCGCCCAACTGGTCACAAATTACTTATTTTGTCCAAGGTTTTCGTATTGGTTTTTCTCAGGAAATGACTCATTCTGAAGGTCTAGTTTTTAAAACATTTATGTTAAAACTTACATCATACTTGTGAACATTTTATTAACTTTGGTATTGACATTTTCAAGACAACATAACAAAAAATGTTTTTACAAGTGGATTTTATCATTTATGTAAATTTCTTTTGTGTTTTAATTTTTGTTCTTATAGCCAGAATTGGTATTCAAATGCAGTTGTTTTTTATATTTGAGAATTCAAAAAGGCAATGGTTCATAAAAATATTGCTTCTAGTACTAGCTTTGAAAATAGTAGGCTTGTAGACTGCAAAAAGGTGCTCAGTGCCACATAGCATTATCCGCAAAATAAATGAACAGAAATTTGAGTCAAGCAAGAACAATTCAAAACAAGATCTTAAGCAAAGAGCAGCAAGGCAACTTAACAACTCAACAAATGAACAACTCACCCCACAGGCAAACAAGCTGCAATCACATCACCATGCAATGCACATCAATAATCATCTGTAACCTTTGACCTTTAACCCAACTACCTCACCTGAATTTGTACCTGTTGTGTGATTTGATGAGGTGGAGTCATATCCGGTCCCTGGGATGACCCTTGACCTTCCTGTGACATTTGACCTTGAGTGAATGGTGTTCCAGGTTGTCTTTCATCTCTGAGTAGTATATCACTGTGCATTTTGCCCTTGAGGCATGTGATATAACGATGGCAGAAGTCTTTACATAGTTCATTGACTTTCTCTAGTTCCAGTAGATGAATACGTAATACTTGGATTGCTTTCACCATCTGTAGTACACATACACAGATACATAGAAGGGTATTAAGTTCATATAAGGGGCTGGCTTCGGGACTAAGAATACATGTAAATGGGCTTAATAGGGTATGTTCAGACAGCCTTGTATTTAAAACGAATTGAGTTAAACCGCTCGGCAACCGCGGGGGTAAGTCGTAAGTTAAAATTCTGTTGCGTCCATACAGAGTTTCACTGTTTGCAGTTAAAACAGATCGGTTTTACTTTTGGTTTTAAGAGGTCATGCACTGTGCCTTGACCCAGTACTATAGCTTCCAGTTATAAAATAAAGCACGCTGATTTATCTGTGTGTTGAATATAAACAAGCGCGCCACAACAGGTGTTATGTTACCAGCTGACAGGCTTCTCTGCACTGAAACAGGATGTCGGAAAGTTATTCTGTCCCGACAGCGTTTTAGCAGTAAACTCGATCGGTTTTAAGCGCTAAACCCTCCTCCCGAGCAGTTTTAACTTTGGTGTTTTAGCGACGGATAAATAGATATAAAACTGTTTTAGAGCGTCCAGACACATATTGCTAAAACCGATTGGGTTAAAAGAGTTGTTTTAGCGAATTTAACACGCTGTCTGAACGTACCCAATGTCCCACTGACAAAAGTCGCCGTTGGGACACAATTTTTCAGCACTTCGGGACTAACTTCGAGGCTAACCCTGATCGCGTTTAGCCTTGAAAATTTCTGGGACTTCCCACTACCATGCCCCGCGCAGGTTGTTTTATGACTGAACACCACCCACTTAAGAGAAGTGCAAACAAAATAGAAGTGCGAAAGTACAAACGAATATTACATGGTGTTTCCGTAAACAGATCCTCATACCACCCACTTTTATCGTTTGGACACAACTGATCTAGCCCCGATCCCACAAACACGGACGAGCCTATGGAACATGTGGGAAGTGACCACGACTTAATTTACGTAATGCATTTCCAACCCTTCTAGCCTTGCTGTGGCCCCAGTCCTGGAGCTATGTGTACCAATATCGTATGAATCAGGGATGCCAGTGGGTTATCAGTCCAGGGCCGGAATTTTTTGGGGAATGGATAAAGTAGGCGAATATATCATTATATGCACGCTCGCACGTACGCGCGCGCACCGGACGTAAAAAAGCACGTATACACATAATGAACATTGATACATGTCATGCTAAAAACACTCACCTTATGTATCCTGCAAGGCTGAGTCATCTCGGGATTTTTTTGTTTCGGAACCCGACTGAGTTTTTTCGGTCGGGATCCGGTGTTCCGATAAATTCATTCACGAAAAAATACGTACTTTGGTGACCCCCAAAATAAAGAAAAACAAAGAATTCCGACATCGAACACGTGCAAAAAACACGGCTGGAGTACCGAGTGTTAATACGCCGATGTACGCTTGTAATTTAGTTGCGAGATCCCTGTAAAATATTCCTTCCGAAATTCCGAAGTATCAAAAATCGTGTTTTCCTGAGCAGCTAAATCTTACTTGAATTACAATCAGTCATTTTTGTCCTATTGGCTAAGTAGAAACATTGTGAAATCCCTCCGAAATCAACGGTCGCACTGTGACAGGCGTGAGAATTTCTTCCCCCATGGTAAGACGTAAACAATCATCGCGCACGCCATGTCATTGAATTTCCCATGCATGATACTGGTACTCCACGCAAAGTGCACCAGCGCAGCGAAAGTCTCAACCACGTGCGTCGGTAGGAAGCTTTCCGTACATGTACACATCATGTACATCAACATGTATACGGTACACAACGTGCGTACGATGTATGTATGTGGGATAATGTGGCATGCACGGTAAAGTAGCACTCGGACGGACCGTGGACTACATCCGTATTGCGCGGCAGGCATGTAGGAAAGCGCTGTGTGAATGGTAGTTTCGGTAATTTCGCAAGTGTTTATTGTCGCTCCGAACCACAAATGCCGACGGCCGGAGGCTTTTTCCGAAAATATGAAAAAGCCGGAATTCCGGCAATTGCCGGAAGTCTGGCATCCCTGATGAATGTAAGGTAATTTTGGAGTTTGTGGTCGAATACTTGAACCCCTCCAATGTGGGCATCAATTAACCGCAACCCACTCCCAAAGCCAACCCCTCATCTGAACATACCCATAGACAATTACTTCAATGTATTCAAAACAGCCAAATGGAGTCAAGTTTATCTTAATATTACCCAACAGAATGCACCATCAGTAACAGGTTGTTGCAAATTTGATGCATTAAAGTTAAAAACTGTGAATATGAAGCACATACTAGTCAAAGGAAGTTAACATCAACCAAAATATTGACCTAAACTATTTTAAAATGCTACGAATTGGGAGGGTTTCAATCCTAGCAAGACCTGTCTCAGAGGCTAAAACAAATTGTGTTTAGAATTGGCTAAGACTTGCAGAGACACCATGTAGGCCCTATACCACTCCTCTTGGACGGTGTGTCATCCTGAGAAGTTCCAGACGTTTCAACAAGTATGCTCTAGCCATCCTCAGAAAAGAGAGGTTGTGAATTGTGTTAGCTGAAAATGTTCCCAAATACTAACCACATTTGCTACACACCATTCATTCAAATAAACTGCCAGTTAAAGTAATGTCACTAATGTGTCTTCAGTTTAATTCAATATTCATCAAGTCCAAGCACTAGTATGACTAGTACATGTAGAATCATGTCAGTGTGGTCAATAGTCAAAGTTGCTATTTGTTTTTTTTTTGGGGGGGGATTGAAACTTACCAGATTATCTATTTCAGGATCATTACTGAAGAAGGGTTTGCCCGTTCTGTCTTGCCGATGTACAAATTCTTCTATATCCACATCAAAACTTGCAGAGGTTGGGGGATCGGTGCTCTGCGTGGCTTGCTCACATTTTTCAAATAGTTGCGCCATCAGAGGGAAGAGAGGATGCCTGTAAGTAAATATGAAACCAACAATGCATCAAATACAGCACCTTGCAACACCTGTCAACACATTATGAGCAAAACGCATTATGCAATGTCATACATGTGTATAGGAACTTAGGAAGTGAAATATTGAGAGCTACATGTACATGTACCCCATGCATGTTTCCCACTAACTATTAAACATCATGACCAATGGTTTTATTTGTAGTATACATGTTAGGCCTGGGCGATTAACTCGATTAATCGATTAATCGCGATTACATTCCTGTGTCGATTACTCGATTAGTAAATTCTGAACTACTCGATTAATCGTGCCAGCGCGATTAGTGCCTTCGAGTTGCGATTAATTCCATGAGTTACTTCTATTCTCAGTCGATCAATAGCCATGCCGTGTGTGTTGCATGGAGCAGCTGCATAGACTTGATGACAAGTCGTTAGACATTCGTGTTTTGTCCATCCGTCCGTCAATATCATGCATCGTTCGTATAGTGAGGCAACGTAATCTTGATTCAATAGGGGTCGAGGGTGTATATGATTATGTACCGCGGTCGCGTCCCCGCATGTTGGATATTACGCAGGACGTACACAGTGTAATGTGAACATGCACACCGGTACCCCTGGTGTAGCGATAAAATTACCGACTTGATATCAAGTCTGCCTGCTGCACGTGCACCGGATGCCCGCCCAATTGTGACAGCACCATGACAACATTTTGAGATTACACTGTAATTGGCCAGTAATAATACTGCCTTATATGGTCAACGTGGATGAGGCATAAATGAGGGCTATACCATTTCGCTGTTTATTGAGGTACATTTAGTTATGTTGCATTTTCAATAAATACTATTTATCTCACTTAGTAATAAAACGAAAGGTTGTCGGGACTTGTCGCACACATGAGTTATTGGATACATACAGTTTAAACGTGTCGGCCGTCGGGGTGAATTTTTATTCAAGCCTGACAGCTGACAACGAAGTTTTTCTCAACTTCTTAGGCTCACGTGTTTACAATGGATTCGGCTACCATGGCCGGCCAGCGAGGCTTGGCGCATGGCGCGATGGCATTCAACTACTTGAGTACGGATGCTATTCGATTATACGATTACTGTACTGGACTACTGTATCGTATCGTATGATAATCGTGAAGTGAACGTGTGGAGTAATCGTGAAATGTAAAATAATCGCGATGTGTTTAGTAATCGTGAGCTGTGAAATAATTGTGTTCACTGTTCAGTAATCGTGAACTGTATAATAATCGTGTTCACTGTTCAGCCTACATGGGGTGTAAATAATGTGTCATCGTGTACTATCGTTGACTTGTACATGCATGTATAGTACTAAGTCTGTGTGTACGTACGTGAGGCAGTAACTGCATGCCTTGTCGGCCAACACTCCGCGAAATTACCCTACTTTACTGAAGGAAGTAATTATGGACGATATTAGCTTCACAAATTTTGCATTATACCTTATCAGAACAAAAATGGCATTGCTCAATGCCTCAGAAATCGGAACTGATCGCTGTTGAAACTTGTAAGAATCAATGCATTACGCTAGTGCAGTTTACTGCAGTGCCGCTATGATGAAAACAAGGTACATGCTGCTTGTATAGTCACTTCCGGGTAATCGCGATGATGAAAACAAGGTACATGCTGCTTGTATAGTCACTTCCGGGTAATCGCGATTAATTGATTAATCACGATTATTTCCTCCGCGATTAATCGATTAGTGAAAAGCACTAATCGCCCAGGCCTAATACATGTACATGTATGCACACATTGGCAAAAGACCGTTGAACCTGTAATAAGCATGTTAGCACCATTTTTCAGACCTTGAAAAGGGGCAAGGCGACTTTTCCATTGCAAGGGGCACTTCCATTGGGAAATCATATCTCATATTTCTATCAAGTCTATGGAAACATTTGAAGGGGGCACCAATGCCAAGAACCAAGGCAACAAAGGCCATGGCCTCTGTGGCCTCAGTTAAATTCAAGGTTTGATCTTTCAGCTCAATACACCAATTGGGGTGCCGTGGCCTAGTAGTCTAGCATGTTGAACTCAAAGTCTTGTGGTCAATCTACAGATTGTGGGTTCGAATCCAGCCATGGGTTAACGGTGCTTGCGTCTTTAGGCATGACCCATTGTCACATATTGCTCTCTTCACCCAGGTGTATATGAATACCTGCAAGGGTAGAGATGGCTTTATGGTTTGATTAGCCTCTGTGTGCTGAATATGGCAGCCAGGGCTGTATACTCCCCAGGGAGTTGAGATAGTTTCAGGAATGTAAATGGCCCGATGACCAGGGATACTAATAATAAGCGCCATGAGCGTCATGCTTGGCTGATAAGGCCGTATTTTAAGTGTCCATTATTATTATTATTACAACGATCCAGTAGACCACACCCCTTGACAAATTGACCAATCACAAGGCTTTATTTAAAATGTGACAAATTGCCAACATTTTGTCCAAATTAACAATACAAATTTCATATGGATCGGTTTGCAGAAACACCATGCAATAATCGTTAGTACTTTCGCACTTCTATATCGTTCGCACTTCTCGCAATTAGGTCTCAACATTTCGACTAGTCTGCTCTCGAGTCCTCATCAGGATAAGTGCGAACAATATAGAAGTGCGAAAGTGCAAACGATTATTACATGGTGTTACCGCAAGTTCCCGATCCACAAACCAATAGCGTTCCGCACTAATGACGTCACACCACGCAAGACGCGCACAAAATACTTCCACTCACCCCACGTTTGCATGGCCACGTTGCAATGTTTGTCTGAGGTTCGGTGCTATTTTTAGTGCAAGTGCGCAGTGCTATTGTCACCATGCAATGCCACAAATCTTTCTTAATACAAATTTTGTATTCTTTATGACACACTTTTCGTTGAGATTACTTAACCATGGTCAAGTGGTGTTTATATTTTGTTTCTGACTCTCGATGTCCTGGCAAGAGAGGAAATGTACCAAAGTCCAACGGAGAGAAGTGCTTTCGGTGGTTAAGAGCGTGCAGCGTATGTGGGCGATTGTAACACATTGTGTGCGCGTGTGCTGTTGCTTGCCCGTTGTTATAATGGTTATACGTGGAATACTGGATAGGTACATTCCTACTGGGGAGTGAATCTGCATGCCGACAGTTTACATACATACATACGTGTATGTGCATCAAACATTCTGATATGTGCTTTGATTCCTAATTTCCTATTGTTTTATGTTGCTCACTGCAATCAATATCAGCTTGCATGATTTTGTTTTATGTTTTCAAAAGCAAATTTTCTTCACAGGGAAATATTCACATAATTATGAGCATGATAAATTTATAGAAAGCTTTCAAACCCAGCACAACAAAACTAGACAATGGTGCTTTTGGTCCTAACCCATCATGTAAGTATCTATCCATCTGCAATGAGTAATCCTTTGTAGTATTGGCTGATATGGGATTCATGTATCACATATAGAGCTCATCATTTGAGGAAATCCTAACATTGAATACAGTTGACTAATATACAAATAATGAATGTTTATGAGTGGTGTGGTAAAAATAATTTCATGAGGTGACAGATGGACTGTTCCATTTCACGAGGCGAAGCCGAGTGGAATGGAACAGTCCATCTGTCACCTCATGAAATAATTTTTTCCATTCTACGAATGTGAAACATTCATTATTTGTTTTATATAACATCTAAGTAGATCTTTGTCATTTGATTTTGATTGGAGGATAACATTTTAAGAGTTAGCGAGACAAAAAAAGCTTAAAATCATGGCAAACTATATGCTCTTATTACAGTAACGCGTGTTGCACACCAACGCGTACGCGCGCACGCAGTGGCAAATAAATGGAACGCCGCTTGACCAATCACGTATTAGAGTCCCTGGCGTGCAATGGTACAAATCGGATGGCACCAAAAATGCACGGTGGATGGAACAAATTTCAACGGTTGTGATGTAAGCCATGAATTGGTGTATTTATCAAATATCACGTGACATACAATCCTCCAATCTAATGACAAGGATCTACTAAGGTGTTATATAAACAAATACATTCCATGTGCAGTCACTCCATGCTAAGTTGGGATGTATTCTTTTTTTGCCTCCTTTATTTATCAACACACCATGGGTGCAAAAAATGTCTGATCTCAGTAGGTAGATGCTACAATCTGTCAAGAGATTCCACAGTGTGACAAGACTTGCCAAACATGACCAGAATGGTGAATAAAATGTCTGAGGTTCACAAATTACTGTGAAATTCATGCAAGTACATGAAACCTACAAAACAAGATGTATAAGCACAGATAATGTAGGGCCGACTGCATGTACATAATGCATGGTAATTTAATACTACATATCGCTCCTACATGTATCTGTACAGTGGGTTTTTGTTTGTATGTTTTGGGGAATTTTGCAATTGTTTAGTGAATGACAACAGCTGTTCAGCTGTTCATAAAGCAATACTTTATATTCACAAACAGTAAACTGATTACTGAATGAGTACAACAAACAAAATGCATTTTAGACTAAAGATATCAACTGGAAGTCAGCCATGTCTATCACCAAACAAAGCGTCCGACATGTCAGTGTAAATTTCTGCTTGCAGCCTACATTTTTCAAATCAGGGAATTTGACCAAGCACTCTATAATTTGTAAATGTGTATCATTTAATTTAATTTGCTAGGCTAATCATCCTTACTCGCAGCTAGGGTGCTGAATTGTGAAGGATACAACTTCAACGTGATCGAGTAGCAGGCTTTCATGGGCGCCCTTGGCTGCCAGCCACATCAACCCATATATGATCACGGAATACAGCCTGAGATCGAAAGTGTTTGATTTTTGTGGAGGGAAGAAAACCGAAGAACCCGGAGAAAAACCCTCGTAGCATAGAAGAGAACCAACAACTGTACTCACAAATGACCCAGGCCGAAATTGAACCCGGGCCACATTGGTGAGAGGCGAGTGCCTAACACACTCGCCATCTATGCCCCCCATGCTGCCATGTCGTCACAATTTTACCAAGGGACAAATTTGGCCAAAATCAATATTTTTTCGAAATTTAGTTTTGTTAATATCAAATCAAATCATAGAGATCATGGAAATCAAGAAAGGGCAAATGTCACCCAAAATGACATTCCACGTTTTCACTACAAAGTAGCAAAAATGCACGTCGTTTTTTGGGACAAAATACAGGGAGTATGCCATTTAGCATTTTCACAAAGAGACAAAGTCGAGCGCGCGTGCGTGCTAGCCAAACTACATGTATGCGTGCTGCGTGCACAATTTTTTTGTTTTCACAAAGAGGCACTTTTGTGCGCGTTTGTATCTTAGGGAGATTCTGCATTTTTTCGAAGAGACAAAATGCAATCAGCCCTTTATTAAAATAAATCGCTTTTGGAGTTTTGCGTTTTCACGAAGAGACAAATATTCATTGATGGATGTTAATACATGTAACTCCGTAATTAAGGGGTCTATTGACTTTTAATTAGCACCTCATATCAGTGTGAGTTTTGAGCTTCAAATTGGCATAAAAATATTATAAACATGCATGCCCTCTAAAAGTAGGGGAAGTCTTCAATTTAGAAAGGGCTAAACTTCACAGTCGATTTTCTCAAAACTATAGTTTCAACACCCCGTGACAACTGTCTCTTGAAAACTGTGACGATGTTTAGTCAGACTGAATCATGATCAAATGATTATATTGTAGTATTGTACCCAGAAAAAAAAATGTACCCCAAAAAATGTATCAAATTTCTGTATATGTGTATATTTTTGGTGCAAAAATGTATCAAATTTCTGTATATGTGTATATTTTTGGTGCAACCTTCCTGAAATGTTGTACTTGTACAAACTACATCAGAGTATGGAATGGTTATGGAATTTGGATATTTTATGTACTATGTACTGTACAGTGTATGTAACTACATGTATTCAATGATTTCACCAATTCAGCTCATGAACATGATGAACTGTCAAAGTATCTTTCTTGGCCATTAGACTTTTCAATTTCTTTCTTCTTTTTCTCCTTTCTCTTTTATAATTTCTTTCTTTTAAGCAGACAATAGAACCAAAGTCTTTAGAAAATTAAATTACCCATACATTACAAGCAATGATTACAAAAGTAGCCCAGTTGAGAAGGCAGCAGAATGCAAACTGAATATGACATGCACACATTGCTTTGGGCTGTGCTCAGCACAGAGTGAGCATGGTATTATTGAATGTATATATTAAATTTGATGCATGAACATGCAGAAGTAATGAGCTTATAGATTAGAATCACACTGGAGCACTGATTCAATCTCAATGCACAATCATATAGTGCAGGATAGCAAGCAATGATTGCCAGTGAGTGAAGTATGGCTGTAAGCTGGGCAATGGTAACATGTACATGTAGGCCTACATACTTATCGTCAGTATGCCAAGTGTCAAGGCAAGGAAAACTTCAAAACAATGTTTAAACATCAGGGCACATCAAGGCAGCTGGAATAACTAAAGAGCATCACTTTAAGTGATCAATACAATAAAGAGCTGACAATACAAAATCAGACGCAATGTTTCACTTCATTCAAAAGTTCATATTGTCTTTATTGTTCAAATCGCATTGGTAAACACACTGGATTACAGAGGAGCAATCTTTCCTGGCTGCTGATTGGTCAACTTTGTTATAGACCAAACAGCCAATGGGTACCTTTTCATGAGCTACATGTATGTTGCACAATCAAAAGGACTGCCTAAACCACACATTTACACAAAGCAAACTGGGCTGTATTGTGGTATTCAGGATACCACACTTGCCACTGGAAAAAACAAATGTGTGATTAACTGTGGTATGCAGGAGGGTTAGGGTTGATGGCCAAAAATAGACAAACTTTAAATGCAGAATACATACTGTGCACAAAAAGCTGCACATGATGGATATGTGATGGTGTCACTCACCCATAGATCAAACGTTTATCCTTCTCTAGCTGTGCCTGGATATCCTCAGTCACTGCAGCAGCTGAGGCACTCGTCACAACTTGCGTCACTTCTTGTGTTGTGGGTTTACTCTCTTCCTTTGCTGTGTCTTGTGTCACTATGTGTGACACCCCTGGGGTCGACACTTCGACCCCAGTAGAGGAGTGCTGCATTGTGCTGTGTCTTCTGGGAGCCTGTTGGTAGGCTACCTGTTTACACAAACATTCAATACAACATTAGTTGTCCACTGGCATTTATCTACAGTATCTAGTCCACCATACAGTTCATTGCTTGGTTACTGGTATTCAGGGTTGTTTGATTTAAATCACGTTGATTTAAATCGCCGATTTAAATCGCGATTTAAATCACTTGATTTTTTTATAAAAATCACTGATTTAAATCAACTTTTATACAAAAATTGTTTTTCTCTATTTCCTCTCCTTTTTTACATTGTTTTTTCAATCCAATCATTTTCATTTGTATAAAAAGTGTTTCAGAGGCACTTAAAAAGCATGTTACACACCCTCTTGAAGTCTGATTTAACAGGAATCTTTTATGTTTTATTTTCATGTGCAAAATGCAACTCCTTAAATTTTATAACAAACATTTCCCAAAATAAAATGAAAATAAATAATGTTCAATTTATAAACTCTTTTAAAGATACTTTTACAAAAAGCTAAACTTCTGGAAGAAATGGAATACAAACACTACAAAAACCCTTTATTGAAAATCCCCAGCTCAGCTGTTAGTTGGGAATCCCTCATGTGAAAGTTGGAAATGCCCAACTGGAATTCCCGAGAGCAGTTTGGGAATTCCCTACTTTGCGTAATCCATTTATGTCATGGAGTAGGCCTAACCCCTCGTATTTTGATCTGACTGGCGCAGAAAATTCTGAGTGAAGTGTATGCATATGGGCTTCCATAAACTGCTCATCATTATTCTGCTATAAAGCGAATTATAGAAAAAAAATCCTTTCTTTAGTGGATTATTCTGTCAAATTTAACAATAAACAATGTTTAAAAGTGTGCTTGACCACTATCATTGGTCTAAATGCGGTCTAATAATAGTTTACAACCTGTCAAGTATAACCATGATTTTTAATTTAAAAAAATCAAAAAAATCTGATTTAAATCAAAAAAATCCGATTTAAATAAAAAAAATCCGATTTTTTTTTATTTATTTTTTAAAAATCAAAAAAATCAACAACCCTGCTGGTATTGGCTGTTTACATGTCAAAGGAAATTAGTAATGAAAATGTTAAAGGTAGAGCTTTTTACACTGTTGAAAAAAAGTGTTCATTACCAACACTTATCAGGGTACTATAGTCAACATAGGACTATTTGTAGTTTGCTTCATCACAGTTTCACAAAGCTGACTTGAAGTCACCAAACTTCAACCAACAACAAAACAGTAAATAGTGTGTATTGCCATAGGCATTTTCACACCGGCAAATTCAACCCGGGAACTCCATTCCAACCCTGGGTTGAAATTTGATTTTTCAACCCCGCGTTCAACCCAGCGTCGTTTCACACTTGCCTCTCGTGAATTCAGGGGTGAACTCAACCCAATTCAATTCACAATGTCTTTTTCAACCGGGGCGAAAGTTTCAACCCGGGGCGAAAAATCTTAACCCTGGTCCGGAGCAGGGTTGACTTCAATCTCGGGGTTGACGTGGGGTTGGCGCAGGGTTGAAAAATTTCCAGTGTGAATCGCCGCCGATTTCAACCCCAAGATTTGTCCAGTGTGAAAAGGGCTTATCAGGTTTCTGGAAAAGGGCACCCTTCCATTAAACATCTACAGTGTATGTTATACATATCAAAATTGACAGCAATAGTTCCACTACAGACGACAGATACACATGTATCTGCAATGTAAGACATTTACTGTTATGTACAATTACATGCATTCCGGAACTGAAGAGCTCTTTTGTGTTGTTTTTCTCATTTTCTGACCAAAGTTTCGCTATGTCTAAGATAGAAGTACATGTATGATGTAGGACTACATTTTGTAACCGGTTACCCGGTTAACCAACCATTCAAACGGTCACCCAGTTACATTTTCCGGTTGCAGTTCACCGAAATGTGTTATTTAAAAAAAAATATTTCACTTTGAAACATCAGTTATTGATGTACATGTAGGCCCGACCTTTTTTGTTTCATATTACAGGGATGATATTGACCAATGATAAAAATGTCTGAAAACAGTTGCCAAGTCTAAAATCTGAAAATCTCCTATATACTTGTACACAGCCTGTGAGGGAAAAAATCTGAAATTCCAAAAAAAAAAATCTAAAATCAGATTTTATTCTGAGAAATGTTACCCCTACATGTAGCTGGTATGTTAATTCACGATGGTTGATATTTTTCTGCCATTCATGTCATGACAATTAAAAGACTGTTAATCAACCAATTTTGTCGAAGACCTAAACTTAATATTTCTTTGTTTTCTTCATTATAAGGGTAACCGTAACCGAATTACAGACAGGTAACTGGTTACTTGTAAAATTACAGCCTTAGATAGAAGACTCATTGTCAGCCAATGCCCCCCCCCCCACCATCAACCCAAGGTTATTCCTGTACATGGCTTTGCTATGTGATGCATCCCATATGCTGGTGGAGTATTCAAGGATACTTACACATTATGTACATAATGTGTACAAAAGATTGGACTATCAAATCAGATATACTGTAGGTCCCTACATGCAATAACCCCAAAATATTTAATGGTCTAAAAAAATACACTAACCTGACCTCCTAAACATTTTACTACCCAAATTTCCAACATCAAATTTTATTGTCTACTTTGCTACAAGAAAATAATACCAGTACTTTTCACAATGACTTTTTTACATTCGTAAAGCTTTAGACTTACAAAATATCTGGAATAAGATATTTTCCAGACATCAAAACTATACATATTTCATTAAAGGTTGTATCATACTTTGGTAAGAGACCAAAACAGAAATGTTCACAGATTAACCTATAACTTACAGGGTATGAAGATGGTGGTGGTAGAAACATACCGTTAACATTTTTCCACCTGGAATGGTGTATTTATCCAGAAATTAGTAAAACAATGACCGAAAATCTTTTTGATCTTATAAAAGATCAAAAATAAAAGAGAAAAGGCATAAGAAATACTGTGGCCGTTTTACACTGTTTTTTTTTTTCAAAAAGTAGGCACCGTATGGGACTGAAATTTTCACTGATATATACTTTTACTGTATCTTCCTTGATATTTTTGCCCACGAATCTGTATTTCTTTGACAATAACCAAAGTATGATACTACCTTTAAACAAAAACTAAACAAATAGGCCTATACTGTTTCCTGTATGTACTATGTACCTACTTGGAATTTGTGCAGGCCATTTTTGCAAGTAATAATGTCATAATTATAAGCTCTAACTCTCAAATGAGATATTTACACACATTATGATTCTAAACAACTTCAGATCAATACACTACCAGTATCATACAATGTATTGTAGTACTATGTGGCACATGTAGGTTTCTATAATCTGACAATTGCCAGATAATCTAAAATACATCCATACTTGTAGTCACTCATTATACATTAATTCATGCATTAAATCCTAGCTAGAGTTCTGAAGAAAGAGTAACCAATTATCACATTAAATCAATATGAAGAATATATGCTTCAAACCAATGAGTCGATCCTCCGGTTTCATGTTCTGAACTTCAGTAATTCCTACGTGTAGGCTATAAAGTTGGTTTATCTTCTCACAGATTCCCTCATTTAGTGACAAGTACAGCAAGGCAGTGTGCACAATATGTACTGTAAATGAGGCCAGCAAGTCATTGTATTACTGGGAGTGGGAGGGAAAGGTGTGAAGTACAGTAAGTTCAGACATGCACATGTTTACAGGTCACTTTGTACAGTGTAGTAGGTTGATTGACAGCCTACTTCAGTCTTCAGGCACAATGACTCAGGAAAACCATGGAGTTCATAATAAGAAAACATACAATGGGGGTCTTTCAAAATATTGAGTTTTATACCACATTTGTAGGTGCAACCATTATTTTTTATTTGAGTTTGAGTACTGGGGTCGATTTCACAAAGCCTTAAGTATCGATCGTAACTCGAGTTACGAAGGATAACCCATCGCCGGGGACCTATTTTATGTAGGGCTGCAATGCATTATAAGTTATACGACTGATAGTAAGTTACGATGAGTTTGGTAAAATCATGGAGCTATAATCCACCCCAGTGTATGTGTAGGCTTACAACATGTTCATTTGTTACACACGTGTATGTGTATTAAATAAACATACCTGTACATGTTCATGTACAGTACGTAGGACAAAGTTAAGTCATTACAAGTATATTAGGGTCATTTCAAAAAGACTGAAAAACACCTAAGCAGACTTTTCAGTGTTTTTATAATTAACAGGGTTCCACTATATACACATGTATGTAGACGTAGGGCCTACATGCTATACAGGTATACATGCTCTTGCATGTAATTGTAAAGAAGGGCAAAAAATTTATTTTTTCCTGCATTTGTTGGAGTTGGTTCCATGCAGACATGTGACCTGACCCACTGTATGATGAATAAACTATTCTGGCATTAAGCTGATAACACTCCTAATCTGTTATGATAACATACACTGTGTATTCATCAATTGAGTGACAGGTTTTCATGTGAATACACAGTCCACAGACATGTGTGATGTAGGCCTACATGTACTACATGTATGGGCAGGCAAATGAACATGTAGCAAACAAACAATCTAGCAAATTTAAAATTCTGGATACTTCATGCAAATTTCAAAATCTTTGCATACATTTGAAAACAAAGACAGACACCAGACTAAATAAAAGTGTGAAAGATGCCTGTATGCATGCGGTTACTGTACTACGTAGTTTCAGTGCAATGTCCCTACACAGTACAGGGATGTGAGTGGCCACACACACACACATCTGAAAATACCAAGGAAAAAGCTGAAATTTAAAGGTTCCTAGGCCCTAGGCCTATACTTTTGTACAGAGCAGGCATAGCAGGTGTACAAAAAAGCTAAAATTCTGAGTTAAAATCTAAACCAAAAAATCGTAATTCATATTTAAATCTGAAGTGTCACATCCCTGAACATGAACAGTTACGTGTACATAATACATGTGTGCATTCTTGTCCTAGAACAGCCCATGGAAATGGGAGGCCAACAATTATTGATAGGGCCTATGGCCTACACAAATTTCAAATGAATCCAACCAGAAGTGCAAAGAAAAATGTATAAAAATGTATTTCACTTGTTACAACGTGTGTCTGAAATGTATTACAAATTATATAATATGTATACATTTTGAATACTGAGTGGAAGTCTGCACAGTATAATGTTTGGCTGGGGCCACATATTACAAGCATCGGTGGTAGCACCTTTGGGGGGAAAAGTTGTTATTGAAGGGTTTTCTCCTCCTTTTTTCTGTTTCCTACTTGTCAGCATTACATAGGCCATGCAGAAATAAGGCTAGACATATTAAATTGGTCATTTGACGTTGTGCCAGGCCGAGAGATACCTCATGCAATACATTTTCATGCTTTCCGTCCATTTCCCATATTCCCCCTCCTTTTCCCTAAACCACCCCCTCTGCACTAACCCCCCCCCCCACCACTTCTTAAAGAATTGTGTATTATGCCTCCTAATTAAGTTTCTTTTAGCTTGTCGCAATATACTAATCTAATAGTCTAAAATTGTTCAGTTTAAACACTAGAAAGAAACATACTGATAAAAAGCTTCTTAAACTGGTGTGCAATCTGTTTTTTATGTTGCTGTGTAAACAGTACATAATTTAAACAAAACCAAGATGTCTGTACATGTGAAACTGTTTGATTTGTGGTGTTATTGACCTTTGTCATATGTCACACACTGGAGCGAACTGAACTCGGGCCATAAAACACTTCTTTTTTTTAACATAGATCACACCTAAAAATGCAGTTTGGAACCAGGTTGAGATTTTCATCCCTGGTCCCTACCAATGGTTGATTTTGATCAAGTTAGGTCGTCCTACCCGGGTTGACTTGGACATGGAGTTGATACTTTTCAAGCGTGAAAAGGGTTGAAATAATCTTGTTCAATCCGGTTCAAACCCCGAGAATTTGATAGTAAGGGATTAAGACGAAATACTAGTCTGTGCAGTCTGTTGTGTAACAGAACTGTCCTTTTCCAAACTTAGGAAAGTATGTACTGAACACAGTACTTTAGGCCTATCATACAGCCCTCAGTGCAGTTTGGTATGGAAAACAAATTGATCTTGAAAATGGTAACAACTAATGTTGAGGCTGATTGGAATTGGAATGTTGATTTATTCATGTACAATGACTTCATGATGTGTTGACTTGAGTCACAGTCCACTCTTGAGACACTCTACAAACTTACAAAGGTCATTCAAATACAGACATGATAGATGTCAAGATGGAGCCATAATTATGTAAGTCATTAATTTAAGACAACCTATGAAATGGTAACTGGATTGTGACCAATTCACTGGTTCACGTTTGCTGCATGCCGGCAAGTACAAATAGAGGCTCTGCACTTCTTCCTGATATTTTAAGAGAAACCATGCGATTTTCAAGCTGATCTGTGATATTGTGGTCATCATTTGGAAACATTTTCGGCAAAATGGGATTCTCTGGGGCGCTAGTAAAATACTTTAGTATGACTGTCAAGTCCCAAAATTTAAAAAGGGAATACTGCAATTACTGGGGTCTATTGCAGCACAAGGACCATGCATTATATCAAAGTGTCTGTACTGAGTCGTTTTCCCGACACAATATTCCTGGTATTAGGATCATGGTTAATAACAATAAGCATCCCGTACCAAAAGTTCTAAAATCGTTTCTTAACCATTTGAAAATTCTTCTATAACAATTTTGGGGTCCGTGGACTACTTGGTTCCAAAACTATTTAGGAAAGGAAAATAACTTTTTTAATACCCTTTTCACACTACAAATTGCTTAACCCCGAGATTTGCTGCTCCGGGTTAAAATTTTCTTACCCCGGGGTTCATTAACCCTGAGATGCGTTCCCGCTTGTTTCGTTAACCCGGAGTTTTTATAAACCCGGGCCAACACTGCCCCGGGTTAACGCCGTGCACATTCACACTACATGCAGGGTTTCGCACAGCCCGACTTTCAGAGTGCGCTGGTTGGTCCGGGAAGGTTTTTACATATCTGCCGGTTACGTCCTTCGTATGCGTACAAGCAAGCTGTAGCTGAAAATGGTGTCATCCGACATCAAAGCCTTATCGGTCGCAGTCCTGGTGATGATGTCTTGAAGGAAACATCTTCATTGGGCAAGAAGGCAGAGGTCTGTCTGTTTTGATTTTCACACAGTAGCATCGACGGCGATCCTGCGCTTTGGGTTACGTAAGCTTGTAGCACTATGCATTATGCAACGTGTTGTCCGCCTTAACCTCAGAATGGTAACCCTGCTCAGTTTCACACTGCAATACTAACCCCGGGGTTATGCCGTTAACCCCAAGATTGCCATCCTTAACCCTGGTCGTGAGTAGGGTTAACGAACCCCGGGGTAACGGCTATTTATTTTTCCTTAACCCGAGGCGGAAAAAGTGTAGTGTGAATGCGCCATAGCAACCACTTTAACCCGGGGTATCTCGGGGTTAAGGTTTGCTTCTAACCCCGAGATAACCCAGAGATTTTGTAGTGTGAAAAGGGTATAAGTGACTTTATAGCCTGCATCCCAATCTGTTGCCTAGAGCTAGGTCTAGGTCTTCGCTCCATTGGAAATACAAAGAGACACCAAGACAATAGGCCTAGCCATAGCTCTGGAAGCCCGTTTCGGACACATCCTTTACTTAAAGGTACATGTAGTATCATACTTTGGTAGCATACCGAACCAGAAATCTGAACAGATTTACCTATAACTTACAGGGTATAAAGACATAAAAGACATAAAATTGTTCTGCCTGAAATGCTGTATTTATCCAGAAAAGAGTAATTTACCAGTGTCGGACCAAAATTATTTTTGATTTTTTAAAGATCAAGAGGCATGGGGCCGCCGCAGACAAACTGTCATACTTCATACATATTAAATTGATATTTAATCTATAGAAAAGAATTAATAAAGATGAATAAAACACAACTGCTGTACATGTATGTTCGTTTTAATTTTGTTGTGTTTCAATCATTTGTCGGGGTATGAACAGGGATTTTGTGAGCAGATGGAATTCAATTGAAATCAATCAATTCAATCAATCAATCAATCAATGAAATCAATTTATTTTGAAATGGACGGTGGGTAGTTGGGGTGTTTTGTTCAACTGATTTTGAAACAGGAATTATTTTGGGGGGACGGGTTCTCGAATAATGAATAATAATTTTGAAATAAGGAATTTTTTCGGGGGCAAATCGGATGTTCAGTGGATGTTTAATTTTGCGGGCGTAAGATAGGTCACCCAATGATGATGTGACCATCTATTGATGCTTCTTGAAGCATAATCTCGAACAATACGGCTTGACCCGTAGAGTCCCTCTCATTTTGGCGGCACATCAAAGTTAGTTACTTAGCGAGGAGTCCATTACTCCTTATTGAAAGCGGCTTCAACATGAAGACTTGGATCATTGGATAAGATTAAATGTACGTGATTGGATGAAGAAAGATCGCATCAAATCCTACCAACCCTTCAAAAAGAAATTGCAAATCAAGGTACATACGTCATCCATTTTAATGTAATGAAACATGTAAAGAGCAATATAATCAAAGATAATCTGGCGGTATTTAAGATAGGAATCGTGATCAGAAATTAATCTAACATCACAATACACAATGTCATTTTACTTGCGAGAAAAACAATTGACTCAGAAAACCCATGTGACTTACGTTTTTTCGTATTTATCATGAAAACGCCTAAATTATATCGTTTTTTTGTGTGGAATGTTCTATTCTACTTTTGGAAGACCTTTCCAGTCATGATAAAGGCATGCATTGGCGCCAAAAAGCGCCCAACGAGGCCGGCGTGTAACGCACAAGATCCCATATTTGCGGATCCACAACTAGGCTATGCAGGGTACGCTAAAATGGGATCAGGATCAGTAGAATTCATGATCCTGTGTGTTAAACAAACAGGCCCTTTAATGTCAGTATTTGTCAGGCCTAATTCTCTTTTCTATTTGGAACGGGTGCTAATGTAAACCAATGCCACATTTGTTAGAAGGCCTAAATTAGCAATGCAATACTAGTTTTACTACTGTCAGTGTCAGTAGTATTGTATGTATGATAGGCCCTACTAGTAAACTACACACGTGTGTTCTTTCCTCGATGCATGTAATGTACCATGGAGCTTCATGTATGTACCAAGAGTACTATACTAATCATGGAGGTCGGACCTCCATGATTGTAACCATCATGAAGCTATAGCTCCATGTAACCATGCAAGCAAGCCTAACGTACGTTGCTATTTCACTAAAAAACAAACAACCGTCATTTCCTTCCCAGGCCAGGTTGTCCGGGTTTTTCTATTTCTATCACTGCCTGAAACACGGATCAAAGTTAAACGATCGACCCATGGAATATAACTGAATGCAGATTATTGCAGCAAGTGGTGGACACAAAAACCTCCAAATCGGCAGCTGTCGTTTATTATACGACTCCTCCCTAAAGTACAGGAAAATCTGCCATTCATATCAACCACAACATGGACATTTCAACAAAGAAGCGAACAGGTACACGATCGCTACCACTAGCACGCGGCAAATACCTCCTAAATCTCTCCTCATTACATGGGTTTCACTGTCATTTTATCATCAACCAACGGTTATCAGTCGATGACTTATAATGGCGGTGTTAAAGATGGCTAAATTATAAAGATGACAGCGGACTTGGGCTGGATAGAGGAAATAAGACATTGAGTGACATACCTTGGATTGTCAGTCTCGCGTCAGGCTGATGCTTAGCTATTATGGCGTCGGTGCAGTACAACAACGCTGCAGGTGATTGACACGCATCATGTGACTTACTGAATTATGCATGATGTGTGCTCTCATTTATTCAATAGGGGCGTGGTAAATCCACCCGAGTACTCCAAACTTGAGGGGTGTTCAATGAGGGGGACAATTCTGGGTGATAATAATGCTATTTAAATTTAAAACAAAAATACAGATTTGATCATTAAAGGACTTGAAATACCCGATTAAAATATAATTTTGAAATGTAACTACTTTTTCCCGTTACCACTAATTATAAAATGTGCCAATGCATGTGCGTACATCGGATCTTAGTCTTACAGTATTGAAACAGTTGAATTAAATGTAGTTTATGTTTTCTTCCTCTATGGTGTAAAGAAGAACACACATGAATGCTTGCTTGAGATGATCGATCTACAAAAACATGAAAACTGAAAAGATTGCTCTACAAGAAGCGAAAATTCCCCCTATAATAAAAATGGACGCATCGTTCGATTATTCATGGCCAATGAACTCTTACTGTGCTGCAGTAGTAGGCCGATTTCAGTGCGTTTGAAAAAAATTACTGATTCTTCTTGTTTAGTACAATGCACAGTACATGTGAGTACAGTATGTGGATTTGGTGTACTGTACATGTACAGTACATGTGTACTGTACAAGCACAGTCCGTGTACATGTACATGTATAGTACAATAAGTGATGGGCGTGAACAGTCGCTTGATTTACGTACACCGCAAACCTGCTGAGCACAACTTTGTGTGGAGTGGCAGGTGTCTGGCCACAGTGATTATCACTTATACCATGGAGCTATAAAAAGGAAACTAGTTACCCATCTTGTATTGTGATGTTGATATGACATCAATTACAAACACTAATAATAACTATTAACGTTTTAAGGTAGTATCATTTAAAGGTAGTAACATACTTTGGTTTTTGTCAAAGAAATACAGATTCGTGGGTAAAAATATTAAGGAAGATACAGTAAAAGTAATCTGTGAAAATTTCAGTCCCATACGTTGCCTACTTTTTGAGAAAAAAAACAGTGTAAAACGGCCACAGTATTTCTTATGTCTTTTCTCTTTAATATTTTGACCTTTTAAAAGATCAAAAAGATTTTCGGTCATTGTTTTACTAATTTCTGGATAAATATACCATTCCAGGTGGAAAAATGTCAACGGTATGTTTCTACCACCACCATCTTCATACCCTGTAAGTTATAGGTAAATCTGTGAACATTTCTGTTTTGGTCTCTTACCAAAGTATGATACAACCTTTAATGAAATATGTATAGTTTTGATGTCTGGAAAATATGTTATTCCAGATATTTTGTAAGTCTAAAGCTTGACGAATTTTTGCCCATGAATGTATTTCTTTGACAAATACCAAAGTATGATATTACCTTATATGGACCAAGATTCCCTCCAAGTCCAATTGCAAAACCAGGCGCGGTTCTAGAGAATTTTTATTTGGGGGGGGGGGCTTACAGCCTCCTACTAGCCCCCCCCCCCCCCCCCCCTAAAACCGCGCCTAAAACCGGTCTCAGTTGTTGCTCTCTGATGAAATAAGAACGAAAACTGTAGTACTGATAGGCGGGACAGCGGAAGTTGCCTGTCTGTCAGTACTCAGTACTACAGTTTTCGTTCTTATTTCATTAATTTCATTTGTTCAAAGCAGGTGACTGCCTACTTTGAAACAGTAGCCAAAATAAACATATAATTATTCTATGTTTTATAAGCACTGCACTAACTCAGACTGGAGCCCCAATATTACAACGAGATTACGAAAAGGAATACCTGTATATTAACCGCCGACCTATACGTACTTTACAGTCTAATGAGTCTATACATTAAAGTCTCAGTCGATAGTGCTGGGTAACCATTGATCTTTGGGTGCAAACCAGTAAATATTAATTTCCCACAGCTCCCACGCAAAATGGGCTATTTAACCAATACTAATTAACAATACTCGGACAGTAAAATGAAGCTGAAATTCTAATTTTTCACATTTTCTTTTAATTTTTTTTATAGGTTAACCGGTGACTTCGTGAAAATTCGTCCAAAGAAAAATAACCCTATTACTACCATGCAATTGGTGCCAGACTCCAAGCCGTACCCTTCCACAGCATGGCAAAAGTAGAGCGTCTTATAGAAATTGAATTTAGCCAAACAGCTCAAAATGTGAAAGTCCAGACTCTGTGGACCGGGTTCCATCCATTTTGTTTTTGCAAGATTTCCCATGTAGGACTCAGAACTAAAATGTTTTTTAATGTCTGTTGAATAGAATTGACACACCGTACTCCAACGGTCACAAGCAACAACTGAGCAACTAGAGAGGGCGCCAGACACAACCAGCGGTCTACGATGGGTGCACCCAGTAAATAATTCCCCATAGGCTCCCATGCTAAATGGCCAATTTAAAAACATATTTAAAATACTCAGAATTTTCTCAGACACTCAAGCTATACACCAAATTTCAATTTTCATTTTCCTTTTAATTTTCGATAGGGTAACCAATGACTTTTTGAGAAAGATCCATCCAAAGGAAAATACCCTGAAAACGGCCATGTTGACTGATGCCAGACCATGGGCGTAGATCACCGGGGGGTGTTAAAAAAGAACCCAGGTTTTCACTTTTTATATAAAATGATAATGTGCACAAACCTATTATGGAAGTCCGACCCAGCTATAACATCACCCCCCCCCCCTCCCCCCCCCCCCCCCCCTCCCAAGGTCTGAGGCTTGTCTACACTACTGTGCCAGACAACAACAAGTTTCCACCGGCCAAAGTAGAGCGAGTTTAGGGCTTGATTTCATCCAAACAGCTCAAAGTTGAAAGGTTGAAAGTCCAAACTCTCAGGTGACCGGTTTCCATCAAAAAAAGATTTTGAGGATATATATACAAATTATTAATTAGCTCCGCGGACTGATTTGGATCTATTTACTGGTCTGCACCCTAATAAACTCTCTGACGTTAGCGTAAAAATCCTCAACTTCTCAGTAAAAAAATGGTAAGAGGTCAACTAGATACCTTCGGTTAAGACAACTCGTACCTTCGCACCAAGTCAACTCGTACCTTTGGTCCTAGAGGAATAAACTTTCTTTATAATACATACCTCGATGCACCGGTTAAAGGTGCAGTACAATACATCTCCAGAACTGGATGATCATTGCATTCCCTATCGCCTGTCTGAATGATATAGATTTCAATCACAAAAGGGGCACGCGGGGACACACGAAGAACAATTTTGAGTCTCATGATGCAAAATACATGTATATGAGTCTGTAAAAAAAAACCACACATTTAAAATGGGGACAACGACATGGGAGGGACGCATTCCCCAATCCGCGTTCCCGTATAGTCTCAATATTGAATCAGCCACCCTTCAATTGTCGATCTCACATTAAACTGTATCATGGGGGACTATTGCTCTTGCTCTTACTGCAATGATGCAGCTATTCCTGCTGTTCCTGTTGATAATGATGGCTGTATGACAATAGAGAAGATGTTTTAAAATAAATTGTATTAGACAAAATACAGACTAAAATTATCGGACTAGAAGTCAAAATGAATGGATCGCTGTTTGTTAGGCCAAAAAATGTGTAGGTAATATAAAAATGTATTCATGACTGATCACATCGACTAATTAATGTCACAATATTCTTGACATGCATTCTTTTTAAAAGATCTTTTTCACGATTTGCTGTGAATTATAACCCAAGGAACGTTTTATTTTTAGTTACACTTCCGAAACTTATTGTTCCCCACGTAATCATTTAATTGAAGGCTTTTATGAAGTGTTAGATTGACGAATAGCAATTGTTGCATCCTGTTTTCCCACAATATTTTGACGATAACACGCGGTAGTTGTCTGCGTCGTGACATCTAGCAAAATATTGTACCACTGAGACATCCATCCACACAATGTATTTAATGTCATGAGTTATTGAACTGATCGACCATGTGACAGGCGGACCACGTCTTTTTTCTGATACCTATTGTTCCCAGTAAAACTCGTCATAAGATCGGATCACTTCCAGGAATGTAGATGTCAGTGATGTCAGTAGACGACCACACCAACAGCAATATTGAAGGTTTAATGTGTTATTGTGATCCATTATAATGACTGACGCAAGTTTTTACTGCGTGTGAAATTCAGTGTCACATTCTAGTGTTACCCAACATCAGTATTCCATGTTTTTGCGTAGTTGGACCGCTGCACTTTCATTCGTGAAGACTGATTTCACGTAATGTCTGAAGGAGCTGAACTGCGATGGTGGTGGTAGAAACCTACCGTTAAAATTTTCAGCCTGAAATGGTGTATTTATCCAGAAATTAGTCAAACAACAACCGATCTTTTAAAAGATCAAAAATAAAAGAGAAAAGACTTAAGAAATACTGTGGTTGTTTTTCACTGTTTTCTAAAAAAGTGGGCACCGTATGGGACTTAAATTTTCAAAGATGACTGTTACTGTATCTGTCTTCATATTTTTGCCCATGAATCTGTATTT
Source organism: Astropecten irregularis (assembly GCA_963971285.1). Classification (NCBI taxonomy): domain Eukaryota; kingdom Metazoa; phylum Echinodermata; class Asteroidea; order Paxillosida; family Astropectinidae; genus Astropecten; species Astropecten irregularis. The sequence continues at coordinate 3,850,408 of OZ020261.1, read as the reverse complement.
CTTTGACAAAAACTAAAGTATGATATTACCTTTAAGTATCACACAAATTTGCTAGATGCTTGAGGCGACCCGTTTGCAAGTAGCAGGGGCCAATTTCACGGCGCTGCTTAGCACAAAAATTTGCTTAGCACAAAAATGTCTCGTCCAATAAAACAAACCACAAATAAAAATTCCATTTGATGTTTATGGTCAGTCAACAACAGCCAAAGAACAATCACAAGCGATACACAACACATGGATATTTGGTTGTTAACCCTGTTTTTATTAAGAGTGAAATGTCATGCTTAGCAAATTTTTGTGCTAAGCAGCGCCGTGAAATTGGCCCCTGGTTGCATATTGTCACAATGAAGGTCATTCCATTTACCGTCAATGTGATCATCAATCTCGGCACAATCCTGGTTGAGATAATTGTTTGGTTGGTCACTCGCCCAGTTGGTGTAGGTATGCGCTTCATGCTCTCCATTGCAGAACCACTGGCCCTCTTCCTCAAGATCATCACAAGCTATCCAGACGTCTAGCCCTGAATACCAATCCCTCTTCCCGAAAGGCCAACACGAAATCGTGCTCTGCCTGTGACCGGGGTGCAATCATCTCTCCTCCCATCGTCTGGCAGAATTCCTTGGCTTCAGCCCAAGGCAGACTCGGGGTGAGACGGTAGCAGGCACGACGCCACATTCTCCAGCAGGGCGGGCATTCGATGAAAGGACAGTTCTGACTGAGGATGGAGCTGACGAGTACGAGCCCAGAGAGTATGATGAAGAGGTGCACCGAGAACATCTTCACGGTGATTGTTTTAAGATACATTTGTGACACTCATTTGCCACACAGAAACCTACGTTAACTGTATCGAGTCGCTCATGTCAAATAGCAAAAAGCAATAGCATAAATGTTCGCTTTAAAAAGTCAGCTTTAAGATGAGATGCTGACCGGCAAAGCCTCATCGACTATGCGCACCACTTTACTGCCCTTCGCTGCCGTGACTAGCTGGGGTGTCGCCGCCTTATTCGACCACTATGAAATACGTACAATGTCTGACTGACTATTTGGCCTGTGTGACTATGTGACCGTTCCCTATGGCGATATGAGAAAAAGAAACTAACATAAAAGTAAAGACTGCACTCGTCTATGTAAGTAGTGCATGGAAATTCTGTCAATTTCAATTAAACGGCGTGTTCTGTTAGCGACTAACTCAAGAACGGTGGCAATTAGCACTCGTGTACGTGCCGGTACAAGCAGCGACCTACAAGTTCTTCGTGAAATTGGCCTCTGAAGAAGACGGGGTTTTACAGGTCCTGGTGAAATAGAGGGCGCCGTTCATAATTATGTGGTTTGGTCACTTTTGTGCTGACATTCTCTGCAACTTGCTGCCTTGCGTCGGATGTCTGGCAGCGCTTTATCGGATAGTATGTATAGGCTGTCTATGGGAAGCCAGCCTAGCCTGCAATGGGGTGAAAAGTTTGTCGACAGTAGGTCCAACTATGGGGCCGTCCATAAAGTACGTACGCACGAAGGGGGGGGGGGGGGGGGAGGGGGGGTTGTTACCGATGCGTACGCCATGCGTACAGGGGGAGGGGGGTTAAGGCCAATGCGTACCGTACGCAAACGAAAAATTTGCATAGCATTTTCGCGCAAAAAGAGAGGTAAAAAAACGTGAAAAAAGCACCGGGATTGTTTTGTTTTTTCCTTTATTTTCTTATTCAACATGAAAAAAAATAGTACAATCCATCTGTAAATGTATAAAAACCTGTTAAACTTTAGTCATTCATTTCAGAATTTGAAAGTGACGTCCCAATAACGGTACCGGCCCGGATTACGGTGACATTTTAATGATACTAAAGCAAGGGAGCACGAGAAGTGAAAAACCTAATGTGGAATGCGTATGCGTACAGGGGGGGAGGGGGGTTGGGACCACTGCGTACGCCATGCGTACAGAGGGGGAGGGGGGGTCAAAAAAGTCGGCATTTCGTGCGTACGTACTTTATGGACGGCCCCGTAGCTGGCTGCGTATATAGTAGACGTTCAAAGCATTTGATACGTGTGGCACAGGAGTGATATTTGTCTGTAGCTCTATAGGAAATATCGGGATCCTCAAAACTTAGACGTAATATGCTTCCTTCCAGATATTTTGAAGATTGTTTGTAGACAGACAGTAGTTGTATAACTGCATGAAGTAGCCATCTCTTAGTAATAGGTCTTAACTGTTGGGACGTCATCTAGGCCACTAGCTTTCCCTGGTTTCTGTGAAGCGATACCCTTTCAAAATTCTTCCATGGTTATGGGTTGAGTAAATCCATGATTTACAGTATACTTTTACCGGTTGAGTTTGATCTTTTTCTTCCTATTTCTATGTTTGCCTTTCATGAGTAGCCGGTTAGCAACTTCAGTTGTCCGGAATACGCATCGTGAAGTTATGGCGAGACGGTATCACAACTAGGAGTAAATTTGTGTGCCATTTGAGTATGACGTAAAACAGGGAAGATCATTATCCTCCACGAACTGTGCAAAATTGGAAAGCGGGCCCTTATCGTCTAAAGTTCCATTCGTTTTTCATAAGAAGACCGAGAACATCACTTTTTTGTTGACTTTTCCTAGTTTTCCTAAATAATAGGGTCAATCCATGTCAGACCAACGCACTTTTTTACCTTGGGTTCTTCGATTTTTACAAAAATTGGTATGCAAGTAGGTATCAATGAGTATTGAATGCATGCCAATTTTTAGTGGAATCCCTCCACCCATGTGGCTGGTAGGCATGTACCTTAATACATGTATGGGACATTTTCATGTTCTGACCGTACTATCTTTTCACAGGATTTTACGACAACTCGGTCACATTTCCACAAAAATATACAAATTTGGTATTAAAATGGCCAGAATTAAATGCTCTAAGTGACACCATCCTAAAATTTGAAAGAAATTAAAAGTGGATACCCATGACCTCTAACACGTGACATTTGACCTTTGACCCAGATTTCCAAAAAAGTCTCATTCTGAAAATTCACGAAACAGCATCTGCTTGATAGAGCAGGCCTCCCTCTACAAGATTCCATTGCAATTTCGTTGGGCACTTAAAAATTGACGATTTTATGGCATTTTTCCTGATTGGTGGATTTGCATTTTTGTCCTCTTGTATAACAATAGGCAGCACATAACTTACAGTAAGTGGTTTCCTTTACTATAATCTTAATTTTTCCAATGTGTCTCATTCCCCTTTACCCTGCAATGTATAAAACACTCACAGTTACATCTTAGTTCTGTGTTGTGGGCTTTAAATGATCTTAAGCATTTGGCTCCAATGGAATATGTTTTTCCACATTGTGTGTTTGTTGGGCAGGGTTCGGATAAAAAGCATGCAATGGATTATAATAATAACATGTACCTGACAACCAACAACAACTGACATCAACCAACAATGAGCAAGATCCATAATATTGCGATGAAGAATGTTTGATTTGGGTCATATACTTTGAAAGCATAGAGGGGGGTGAACAAAATAAACTCTTAATCTTAATTTTATAATTGCAAAGACCACAGTTATAAATTTCACACATAATATTTAATAAAGTAGTATGAAAATGTAGCTTCTATTCCAAATAGTTAGATTTTTAAAATTCAGACCTTAACCTTTTGACCTCTGTTGACATTTTAACCTCAACTCCAATATCTCACGCAATTAATTTCATCTCTGGAATGGAATAACATAAAAAAAAATGAAATAATAAAAAAATATTATCTTTTATTATAATGAGAAGAGAAAACAGAATGAATCAAAGAAAGATGAAACCGACATATTTTGTAACTAAAAATTTTGAAAAATATAATGTCGCGAACAAAAATGATAATCATTATTACGGATGGTTTGAAAAGAAAAATTTAATCATTCATCAGTCGTTAAAAATTCGATAAACGGAGTTAAAAACGCTACATCAACCATTGCGTATAAACACGATAATAAAGAATGTAATTTAGTGTTTTTAATGCCAACAAACGTTTGTTTAGGTATTAACGTCAATTATAAATTTGGTGTCAAAGAACAGAAATTTGAAAATGCAATAGGCTATCAAATTTGCTACAGTTGGAATGAACCCAACGAGATTATAAAATATTTTGATGATGTAAGAACACGAGTGGTTAAATTTGTTAAAAATGATAAAGTAGAAACTTTACCCAAAATAACTAATAGTTTATTTACAAACATGGGTGAAGATTGTGTTAAACCAATTTACGTTAAACCAAAGGTTACTGAAGATTTAAAATTAACTAAAATGTATATTAAGCTTTAAACATATGGAAAAGGGCAACATTTAAAACGTTTTACTAAATTAATAAACGGTAATAGAGAAATAATTAACTACGTGAATGAATACGTTAATAAACCTTGCCAAATTACTCCATACGTTTCATGCAAAGATATATATTGGGGAACTCATGGGCAAACGGGTTATGGTGCGAGTATTATAGGTTTGAAGTAGATCAAGCTATTATTGTTTTAACAGATATTAATCATATCGATATTGAGACAGATTTAGCATTTGATATTGAGGAAAATAATTAAAATAAAACAATCCCGCTCCAGTCAATTTTTCTTTGTTCACTTTTCAATGGCTTTAAATTCAGTCAGTTTCCCTTGTGGTTATTTGATGATAATAATTAATAATTAAAAAGCCGTATCCTCTTTGAGTGATCCCCCATGTACCGTTCCCAGGTTGCAGCTTGCTGCGTGTATCATTGAAACGACCCCTGGGGCATGGCGGTGTGTGCGTGGTTTCATGGCTTCTGACTGCCAAACGAAATAAGATAATTGACTATTGGGGTCACCACCAATGTAGGGCTGGATGGTTTGTAGAGCGCATGTACGGTGTTCAGGAGGTCGCCGGTTCGAATCCCGCTCCAGTCAATTTTTCTTTGTTCATTTTTCAATGACTTAAAATATATTAATTATAATTTGTGCATGTATTTTAATCAAAATGCATGTACAATGTACTACATGAAAAATCCATTTTTTAAATCTAAATTTGTGGTGGGTGGATGGGTTAAACAAGTTTGGAAAAAAAGTCGAAATTGAGAAACATTGAACATTTTGAGTGTCCCCTTAATGACAACATGCATCGTTGCCTCTTTTCCATGCCACGTCTCAATACACCTCCCTCATATCACCAAGGTCGAGTCGTATAATATTATGCATGAGTATAGACAGACATGCTGTATTCTGAACCCTTGCCTACTATCTTTGAAAGGATCCGCGGCGCGCAGAATGTGAAGTAAAAGCTACAGGTGCAGCCGTCTAAGTAATTCACAAACACAGTAATATATTTTTGGTTTTTGCAATGAATTCAGTAGAATACCTTCAGGACAGATTTTCACTGATATCTTGTTTCGCTTTCTGGACGACAAACAAATCCATTTTATATATCTTTAATCAACGAATTAAAACTGGACAATGGACCCTACCTAAATTTAATTCAATTACGTAGCCTTACAATAATTTGAAGTTAATATGAAACAAGTATTTCTTCTCGCATTTATGCATAAGCCTCTTCCACATCGAGCCTTGGGTAAAGTTTCGTAGCGTTGCATCGCGGCTACGCTGCACTATGCTGTTCCAACCCTAGTCTAGGCTGGTTTACGTAACAATACGCAGAGGACGCAGAAGGATGAACGTGTATAATATTTTGGCGTACTTTCGGCGTAGAGCACTGGACGCCCGATGTTAGCAATTTTTACGCAAGTCTACCTCAACGCTACGCTACGCCACTGTTAGTCTTGGTTCAAGACGGTGTTGGTGTGGATACTCGAACCGCACTGACCATACATGCGTACACACAATCCACACACACGTACGCACGGAGCTATCACTAATACCGTCTTGGGAAACGTGTAAAATCTCCCCCCGATTTCGGGGGGAAACACACTGTGCATGTGTTGCATCTAAAGTCAGGTGCTGCCCATTTTCTGTTCACGCACGTGCATACACGTAAACAGGGCAGCCCATGAAGTTACACAATAGCATATGGTACTGTAACGTGCCTGTTTTTGGTAAAAATTTCGACGATGTGACTGGGCGAAAGTAGGGGAGATAATGACTGTGTATTTCAGTGGCTAATTTACAACATAATGTAGAAATCCACGGTTGCTGAATTATTGTACCTTGTAATTCTACCTCCATGGTAATACTATAATTCCATTGCATTTGGTAAAAACAAACATGTAGGCATGTAGGCCTATAAACAAAAAAAAACATTTACACTGTTCATAATTCACACTGTATACAACGTGCATGTTACATACACCTGTACACCGCATGCATAGCAATACCCACAGGTCGGCCGTGAGAAAGTAAGTATCCGATTACACATGCAGCGATCTCTGCATTGTTTGACCCGGTCATTGCCATGGTAGCTGACCGCAGGCCTCGAAGTTCAGGTTTTGCCTGAGGGTAAAACAAGCGTCATTCTTATGTATCATACATATTCAACAATGTGCCATGGTGACGAAGTAGCGCGCTACATACATTATACTAACGAGGTGCGCACGCAACTCACAGCCCTTACACGACTCCCAAGACTATGTTATAGATAGGCCTTTACGACTACATATACGTACGTGCGTGCGTGCGTGCGGGTCAGTGCGGATAATCGGAGTACGGTAATAACATAGTCGTGGACCAAGACTACGCCACTGTACGCCATACCGTACGCTACACTACGTCTGTTATACGCAATCCTACGCGCCTGTACGCGAACTATATTATGCCGGTAGGTACGCGGTGCCTTTGCACAGGCTACGCAACCATGTTTATTTGGCTTTTCCGTGTTCAACGGAAAAGGTATTGTTTTTGTTCTGATTTTTTTTTTCTTCTTCCTTCTTCTTCTTCTTCTTCTTCTTCTTCTTCTTCTTCTTCTTCTTGTCGTTGGAAATCCTATAGACAAAGCACATGTGCATTCTCGGTGCCACTTTTGCCACTTTTAAACTGCCGATTTTGATCAAACTTGGTCAAAAGAAAGTCCCCACAGCGTAGTTGGTTGCCGAAACTTTTCGTCATCATGACGTCATCAGGTGTCACGTGACAGTGTCTTAAAGGGGCAAACTTCAGACATCAATTATGAACGAACCCTAGGTCTGATTGAGTTGAAACTTGGTATGTATCTAAGTCGGGAAGTGTTATATCGAAAAATTTCAATGACGTCATCATGACGTCATTCCCTGATTTTTTATGATTTATTGAAATTTTGGGTCATTAAAGTTCTTTTAACGATATCTAGTAAACGAAACAAGATATCTTTGAATTTCTTGTTGATAATTCTTCAGCATACACCATAGATGAACACTGCATAGACAAAAATTCAATGACGTCATCATGACGTCATAAAAAATGCGATTTTTATAACACATAGTAGGACCGGCCGATGGCCTTGAAAATTGGTACATTGGTGAATTGGAGGTTCGGAATTGTAATTATGAAGTTACGTCAAGACAGCGTCATTTTTGTATTTTTTATGATTTTTTGAATATTTTTCACGCTATAGCCCATTGACTTGTACAGGGCAAACAGGAAGTAGCTCCTCATTTAAAAGTGGTAAGAGCTAGGATCATGATTCTTTCACCAAATATCAATGTTAGGCAAGGTCTTTCTTTGTGACACATTGCTTGACCTCTGTGTCCTCTACTTCCGGTCAAACAGGAAGTAGCTCCTCATTTAAAAGTAGTTACAGCTATGATCATGATTATTTCACCAAAAGTGAATGTAAGGCAATTTCCTTCATTTGTGTCACATCGCTTGACCTCTGTGACCTCTACTTCCGGTCAAACAGGAAGTAGCTCCTCATTTAAAAGTTGTATGAGCTAGGATCATGATTCTTTCAGCAAAAGTAAATGTTAGGCAAGGTCTTTCCCTGTGACACAAACATGACCAAGTCAAGTGACTTCAGATTTAAGTTGCACTCTTAAAAAGTATAAAGCTTAATATCTTAATCAAATGTTTTGTGTGTATAATGTTTTGAGAATTTTTTAATATCATAAAAAGGAAAAGCCATGTGTTCTGTTTTCAACAGACACAATATCTAGTTTTATTTTTTTTTCGCGTGCTCTCGATCTCGGCTTAGAGGCGCCGGAAGTACGCAGTTTTTACACAACACTACACACAACTGTACGCCATGCCTACGCAGTGGTATGCTACCCTACGTCTGTTGTACGCAATCCTACGCGTATGCGGTTCCTATGCACAGGGTGCGCAACCACACGCCATCGCAAAACGTAACCCCACCTTGAGTACGCAGCCCCATTTCGCACGATACACAACACTACGCAACTCTACATAGACTCGGTGTGAACATATTATCTTCCCGAGCCTTGCTTAATATAACACGAACAAATATTAATATAACACGCATGCGCTTTAGCGTGATACTTGTTGTGTACGTGGCCAGATTCTGTATCAGGTGGATTTGTTCTATAGTATTTACAACACGACTGTGAACTAAGTAGTCCAGTCACTGATGAATGTCGTTTTCAACAATATATAAGGCTATTGTTTATATTTTGTGAAAAAAAAAAGAAAAGTAAAAAACTGCTTTGAATGAATTCATACATTGGAAATGAAGTACATGCAGTCTAAGATTAGAATGGGAAGCATTTGGGAGCGTGTGGTAATCATCATCTATATTGGATGCGTATATCTGATGTGCTGCTGTGATATCATTCAATGTGAATTGAAAGGTATGTTGTAGCTTTGATTGTCTCTTAAAGGTAGTATCATTCTTTGGTAAGAAAGCCAAAACAGAAATGTTAACAGATTAACGTATAACTTTCATGGTATGAAGATGGTGCTGGTAGAAACATACCGTTAAAATATTTACAGCTGAAATGCTGTATTTATCCAGAAATGAGTAAAACAAAGACCAACAACAGTTTTGATCTCGGGGTAAGATCAAATCCATTCTTTACGTTTTAAAAGAAAAATTGAGTCGGGTTTTTCCTATCTTCTCGTGACTCAGATGTCCTATTCAGCTAAAATTTTCACAAATGTATTATTTTATTTATAGGTTTGATCAGACAAAGTGTGAGTGATGTTCTGTGACCATTGCCAATCATGTATTAAACATTTAAGGACCTCACAAGTAAACTATATTCAATACATTTAAATCAATTGCTCGAACAATCGCCAAACGGTCTGCAAGTAATTAATTATAATCCGTTCTGTGCAGAACAAACTCGAAACTCCCAGCATTCGTACAATATGTCATCACGCCGTACAATATCAACAGAAACTGCTTGCCAAGCGGACAGGTGTACAGTCTGAAATTTCTCCTCTTATTTTTGTAGATTTGTTCTTATTCTGGAAAAAAAATATCCAAATTGGTTTTCCTGTCAACATTCATTATACATGTATATGTATTACAATATGGTGCTTATTATACAGGAAAATCTGCCGGAAAGCTAGGTTCAGTACACTGACACACTCACAAAATAATTGTTTGTCAGCAAATTGTCACGAATAAGTATGTTTGGTTTGACAAATTATTAATACATGTAGTCTTTAATGGTAATTTATGCAGATAAATGTAATTTCGAGGCCAAATAATATAAATTAAACAGTATTTGTGAAATTCAAAGTCCCACACGGTGCCCGCTTTTTGTGGAAACACTTGCTGCGTGTATCGTTGAAACGATCCCTGGGGCATGGCGGTGTGTGCGTGGTTTCATGGCTTCTGACTGCCAAACGAACAAAGATAATTGACTATTGGGGTCACCACCAACGTAGGGCTGGATAGCTCTGTTGATAGAGCGCCTGTACGGTGTTCAAGAGGTCGCCGGTTCGAATCCCGCTCCAGTCAATTTTTCTTTGTTCACTTTTCAATGACTTAAAATAACTCAGTCAGTTTCCCTTGTGGTTATTTCACGAATATAATAATTAAAAAGCCGTATCCTCTTTGAGTGATCCCCCATGTACCGTTCCCAGGTTGCAGCATTGTTGCGTGTATCATTGAAACGATCCCTGGGGCATGGCGGTGTGTGCGTGGTTTCATGGCTTCTGACTGCCAAACGAACAAAGATAATTGACTATTGGGGTCACCACCAACGTAGGGCTGGATAGCTCTGTTGGTAGAGCGCCTGTACGGTGTTCAAGAGGTCGCCGGTTCGAATCCCGCTCCAGTCAATTTTCTTTGTTCACTTTTCAATGACTTATAATATATTAATTATAATTTGTGCATGTATTTTAATCAAAATGCATGTACAATGTACTACATGAAAAATCCATTTTTTTTAAATCTAAATTTGTGGTGGGTGGATGGGTCAAACAAGTTTGGAAAAAAAGTCGAAATTGAGAAACATTGAACATTTTGAGTGTCCCCTTAATGACAACATGCATCGTTGCCTCTTTTCCATGCCACGTCTCCATACACCTCCCTCATATCACCAAGGTCGAGTCGTATAATATTATGCATGAGTATAGACAGACATGCTGTATTCTGAACCCTTGCCTACTATCTTTGAAAGGATCCGCGGCGCGCACGCCGTGCAATTAAAGGCTTTGTTGCAATATCCTCTTTTCTTGCATGGGCGATTCTTCCAAACCAACCAGCGAATATAATTTGTAACTCGAATGACTGCAATCAAATCTCATATGGAATGTAATACAGCTGTGGTTAACATGTATATCATTGTTTGTACTTAACTAAATGTATGTAAAATGGACGTATTTTAGACCCATAATCTATCACCCCACTTTTCGCAACGAAAACAAAACTTGCCCCGTCACATGCAGATCGCCACGCAGTATACAAGTCGAAAACCTGCCGACCCCGCGTTTTTTGTTCAAATCGAAAACCAAAATTCAACATAGCCTACAATGTGCGGGAGCCAGCATGAGCTATACCGCGAGCCTATTTTGTTCTGTAGGTGACATCACAACCTGTGTGTATTTAAGCCTAAACTACACACAGAATGTGAAGCAAAAGCTACAGGTGCCGCCGTCTAAGTAATTCAGAAACACAGTAATCTATTTTTGGTTTTTGCAATGAATTCAGTAGAATACCTTCAGGACAGATTTTCACTGATATCTTGTTTCGTTTTCTGGACGACAAAAAATCCATTTTATTCATCTTTAATCAACGAATTAAAACTGGACAATGGACCCCACCTAAATTTAATTCAATTACGTAGCCTTACAATAACTTGAAGTTAATATGAAACAAGTATTTCTTCTCGCATTTATGCATAAGCCTCTTCCACATCGAGCCTTGGGTAAAGTTTCGTAGCGTTGCATCGCGGCTACGCTGCACTATATGCTGTTCCTTCCCTAGTCTAGGCTGGTTTACGTAACAATACGCAGAGGACGCAGAAGGATGAACGTGTATAATATTTTGGCGTTCTTTCGGCGTAGAGCACTGGACGCCGGATGTTGCATTTTTTACGCAAGTCTACCTCAACACTACGCCACTGTACGCCATACCGTACGCTACACTACGTCTGTTATACGCAATCCTACGCGCCTGTACGCGAACTATATTATGCCGGTAGGTACGCGGTGCCTTTGCACAGGCTACGCAACCATGTTTATTTATTTATTTATTTTTTCGCGTACTCTCGATCTCGGCTTAGAGGCGCCGGAAGTACGCAGTTTTTACACAACACTACACACTACTGTACACCATGCCTACGCAGTGGTATGCTACCCTACGTCTGTTTAAGTGGAAACACTGGGAAATGGCCACGGTATTTTCATATCTTTTCAATCTTTCGAAGATTAACATTGTTTTTGTTCATTGGGTTTACTCTTTCCTGGATAAATACAGCATTTCACGCAAACAAAAGTTAATGGTGTGCTTGTACCATCACCATCTTTATACCCTGTATGTTATAGGTAAATCTCTGAAGATTTCTGTTTTGGTATGCCACCAAACGAAGACAGTAAAACTAAAATCCTTTGCATAACGTTTGCAGTGGCGTAGATCACAGGAGGGGTGGGGTACAACCCCCTCCCAGAATTTCATTTTGTATCTACATGTGTGAATATATAATTTATATATGTGAACAAACGTATATGAACATACCAACCAGCTATAGGATACCCCCCCCCCCCCCCCAAGTCTGAGGACTTGTTTACAGTATTGCACGTGTGATATTATATTTTGCGTCATTTTGTGCAAAACCAACGCACCATCTAACCCGTTAGGTCTTCACCACAATAATATGGACATTTCCATTTAGTTCTGACACCAGGCTCTTTACAGCATCAAATCATAATTCGTTCACATTTTGACAAATTTGAACAAATATTTATGTTTCTCCATGTGGTTGCGAAGGATATAATACATGATTGGTAAAGGTCAAAGAACAGCACTCACACTTTGTCTGCTCCAACATGTGCCTGAAGTAATACACCTGTGAAAATTTGAGCTCAATCGAAATACTGAGTCCTGAGAAAAACATTCTTATAAAACATAAAGAATGGTCTTGATCTTACCCCGAGATCAAAACTGTTTTCAGACTTTGTTTTACTAATTTCTAGATAAATATACCATTTCATGCGGAAATATTTTGACAGAATGTTTCTACTATAGCACCATCTCATACCCTGAAAGGTATACGCAGATTTGTAACCACTTCTGTGTGGATATGCTACCAATCCTGTATTGTACCTGTATATTCGTTGTCAGTCACAGTTGATGTCTGTTATTGGTTTTGGGTATAATTTGCAACAATTTGTGACCCTCATGCAAATTATTTATAGCCTTTCATCACCACGTAAATGCATTGGCACTAAGTGTTTTTTAGTGCATTTCATGAATCAATCATAATATGACCTATTGCATGCCTTCTATCCCTGAACAACAATCACCCAATAATGGCAATTAAAAACATATCCCATATATCCATTTGTCCAAGGTGCACTATCCATATGTCCATGGTTCACTATTCATATGTCTAACATCCAACGTCCATATGTCCAACGTTAACGTCAAAAGTGTCGTTCCAGGGCCACCGTAAAACTGTGTGACTATGAGTGCTTAGGGGCCGTCCATAAAGTACGTACGCACGAAATGCCGACTTTTTTGACCCCCTTCCCCCTCTGTACGCATGGCGTACGCAATGGTCCCAATCCCCCCCTCCCCCCCCCCCCCCTGTACACATACGCATTTCACATTAGGTTTTTCACTTCTCGCGGTACCTTGCTTTAGCATCATTAATATGTCACAATAATCCGGGCCGGTACCGTTATTGGGACGTCACTTTTGAAATGAACACGTTTTTATACATTTACAGATGTATTTTACTATTTGTTTTTATCATATTGAATAAGAAAAAAGGAAAACACAAATAAATCCTGGTGCTTTTTCTCGTTTGTTTCCCTCTCTTTTCGCGCGAAATGATTATGCAAATGTTTCGTTTGCGTACGGTACGCATCGGCCTGAACCCCCCCCCCCCCCCCTGTACGCATGGCGTACGCATCGGTAACAACCCCCCCTATTAGCCTATTATGTCACCAACTCATCCATTTGCTTTTAAGAGCCCAACAACATTTTAGTGTGATATTGTAAGAACAGATTCGAACATAAGGTATGTCATTGTTGAATGATGTTGAATGCCAACAGCTTTCTTAGGTTTAAGGCTATGTTTGGCGGAAGTACATCTAAACCACTGAGCTAAACAACTGAGCTTTCTTGAAACGCTGCCGAGACTCCAACGTCCGCATGCCAGAGGCCCCCGACTACACGACCTTCCCCGCAACCGCCAATCGTGCCGCATCCTCCTAGCATTAGCTCCTACTTCTATGACTCCACAGTTTTGAAACTAGATCTAAACTAGCCGTCACTGGCCAGAGAAATCGCGAACACCCGCCACAGGATCCTGGCAATACTCCAGCACTTCACTACGCTACACTATACCCTCCGGAAGAACCCCACGCTTGCTACTACTCAAAATCTGCAGCAAACTACTGACCCTCCATCGTTCAGAGGCCATTCCCTATCAGCTGTAAAGACAGCTTAGATAACTCCACCTCCTCTTGGTTCTTTGGGCAGCCTAAGACCCACAAGACAACCCACTCCCTACCATTGTAGCCTCTTTTGGAGGTCCCACCAACAACACAGCTAGTCACCTCACTACAATTCTGAAACCATTGGTGGGTAAAATCCAGCACCATGTTGTCAACTCGGATCAGTTTGTCCAACACATCCAAAACCTCACCCTCCAGCCCAATTTTATTATTCTGGTTGATTGTAAAAAACAATGCATTTGTAGCCCAAAGGCTAAAATGCTACATTGTGTACAGATTAAAACATATATATATATTTACTAAAATTGGAGTAAAACAATTTACCTAACATGTATATAAAACACAAATATATAAAAAGATATATATAACAAGTCGTATCGTCAATGACATCATAGTCAGCTTCGATGTTGTATCCCTCTTCAACCTTGTCCCCACAGGCGAGGCCTGCACTATTGACGTAGATAGACTCCAACACAACCCTACACTCTGTGAGCGCACAACCCTCTCGCCCGACCAAATCCAAGACCTTTTTAGCTGTTTCGCATGCGGCGGAACAGCTATTGTTTTTGTTATTTTTTTTTCTTTCTTTTTTTTGGCTTTTCCGTGTTCAACGGAAAAGGTATTGTTTTTGTTCTGATTTTTTTTTGGCTTTTTCGCGCAAGCGAAAAGCCTTTATTTCTGTTCTGTTTTTTGGCTTTTTCGCGTAAGCGAAAAGCCTTTGTTTTTGTTATGTTTTTTTTTTTTCTTCCTCATCTTCTTCCTAAATTCCCATAGACTTTACACAGGGGTTTTCTGGACCCCACTTTGGTCACTTTGAATCAGCCGATCGATCTAACCAAACTTAGTCTGAAGGAAGTCCATATAAGGTAGTTGTCTCCCGAAACTTTTTGTCATCATGACGTCAACGAGTGTCACGTGACAATGCCTTAAAGGGGCAAACTTCACACATCAATTATAAACGAACCCTAGGTCCGATTGGGTTGAAACTTGGTATGTATCTAAGTCGGGAAGGGTTAAAACGAAAAATTACACTGACGTCATTATGACGTCATCGTGCGTCACGTGACGGCGACTTAAAGGGGCAAAATTAACACATTAATTATAAACGAACCCTAGGTCCGATTCGGTTGAAACTTGGTATGTATCTAATTCAGGAAGTGTAATATCGAATTTTGTTAATGACGTCATCATGACGTCATCGTGCATCACGTGACTTCGCCTTAAAGGGGCAAACTTCACACATCAATTATAAACAAACCCTATGTTCCATTGGCTTGAAACTTTGTATGTGTCTAAGTCGGGAAGTGTTATATCGAAAATTTGCAATGACTTCATTGTGACGTCATCGAGTGTCACGTGACAACGCCTTAAAGGTGCAAACTTCACATATCAATAATAAATGAACCCTAGGTCCGATTGGGTTGAAACTTTGTATGTGTCTAATCCGGGAAGTGTTATATCGAAAAATTGCAATGGCATCAGCATGACGTCATCTTGCGTCACATGACAGCCCCTTAAATGGGCAAACTTTACGGCCAATTAAGAAAAAACCCGATACCCAATTTGGCTGAAACTTGGTATGTATCTAAGTCTGGAAGAGTTTATATAATTTTTGTTTAAATGCTAAAAAGGTGTGTCATGTGACAGGGCTTTTTAAGGGGGCAAACTTTATATGCCGATTAAGAATTAACAAGCCCTAGAAGAAGCTCCTCATTTAAAAGAGGTAAGAATGAGAATCCAAATTTCTGAAGTAGCATTATTAAGAAGGCTTTTTATATCATAATGCGGAAAAGCCATATGTGCTGTTTTCAACAGTCATAAACTCTAGTTGGCTTTTTCGATTTCAATCGGAAAAGGTATTGTTTTTGTTCAGATTTTTTTTCTTTTTGGCTTTTTCGCGCAAGCGAAAAGCCTTTATTTCTGTTCTGTTTTTTTTCTTTTTTCTTCCTCTTCTTCCTCTTCCTCTTCTCGTCGCCAAAATTCCCATAGACAAAGCACAGGGGCATTCTAGACCCCACTTTGGTCATTTTTAGACAGCCGATTTTAACCAAACTTGGTCTGAAGGAAGTCCATATAGGGTAGTTGTCTCCCGAAACTTTTCGACATCATGACGTCATAACTTGATTTTATATGAATTTTTAAATATTTCTCACAGCCCGTTAACTTTGCACACAGATTACGTGACAATATGGTCATGTACAAAACATATGATGCTCGAATGACTCATCTCTCACCATACATGTACACTGCACTGTACGTACGTATTTCACTGCACTTTATGTGTATGGCATTCATAATAATGTCCACGGATTGCGTGACTCGATCAAAACTTCGTTTATAATCTTGCCATAGACATTTTCATGTAAGACTTTTTATTTATCGTTAAATACCAGCACCAAATATCGAAATGCTATCGATGTAGGTTGCCGTATTGTACGTCATTTTATGGGTCGCGTTATTAGCTATACATTGTATGGAGTTGTATGGAAAAGTGCAATGATCCATAATTTGTTTGTTTGTACGTGGCAATAATTATGATAAATTTTACACATGAACAAATTAAATATGTCACGCCCTTTCCCCTAGACTTTAGTGTCATCAGAGTGATTTCATTTTCTCGATGTAATTTTGTATAAATATTCTATTCCGTAGGGCTATTTAAATGCAAAATACAGTCAGCATCGGTCCCCAATCGGCCCGACCTCGGCTGGACGACCGTTGTTAGTACACGGTGGTCCGTTTACACGGCCGTTTCATAGTGGCAACCACCATGCACCGGCGGACCACGGTCGTTGGATGGGCGGCGTGCCGATGCCGCTTAGCCGCTGCTGAACCGCCGGCGGCCCGACGGTGGCTTGCGCACCGGGCCGGGACGTGATGTCCGATTGACCGTTGACTCTAAACTATATTTTCCCACACAGACAATGCACGTACGTCTTTTTTATATCATTTTCAAACAATTTTAATAACACATAGAAGGAACGGCCGATCGCCTAGAAAATTGGTAGATTTGGGAAATAGAGGTTGGCGATTGTAATAATGAAGTCATGACAACTTCATCACTTAATTTTGTATACATTTTTCAATATTTCTCACGCTACCCGATTGACATGAAAATAATGATCATAGTAAAACATACGATGTGATGCTCGATTGACTCAATTTCCCAAAACATGTGTAAAACATTGTAAACAGTATGTAAAACTGTAATTTTCATTGTCGAATCCGTATGTCTGTTGGCTTTTTAGAGTTATTCACAAAATTTTTGCGAGCTGACGTAATGTTTGCGAGTTGACGTAATGTTTACAAGTTGACGCAATGTTTGCGAGTTGATGCAATGTTTGCAAATTGATGTAATGTTTACAAGTTGACGCAATGTTTGCGAGTTAATGCAATGTTTGCAAGTTGATGGAATGTTTGCGAGTTGACGCTATGTTTTCGACAAAACATAATTTCGGGAATAACACAAACAGATTTTGATTGCAAAAAATGATGTTCATGTATGACGTACAAGAAATTATCTCGAGGCTTTTCCGCTCCGCGGCTCAAAATCCCCCCCCAAAAAAAAACAACAGAAAAACTAGAGATCTATGTCTGTCTGCAACAGAGCATAGGGCTTTTCCGTTCCATTTTTTAAAATGAATTTATGAATTTATGCAACATATGTATGTGTCACAAAGAGAGACCTTGTCTAACATTGATATTTGGTGAAAGAATCATGATCCTAGCTATTACCACTTTTAAATGAGGAGCTACTTCCTGTTTGACCGGAAATAGAGGTCACAGAGGTCAAGCAATATGTCACAAAGAAAGACCTTGCCTAACATTGATATTTGTTGAAAGAATCATGATCCTAGCTCTTACCACTTTTAAACGAGGAGCTACTTCCTGTTTGACCGGAAGTAGAGGTCACAGAGGTCAAGCAATGTGTCACAAAGAAAGACCTAGCCTAACTTTGATATTTGGTGAAAGAATGAACTTATTATCTCAATCGGTTGATTTATTGTTGATTTTTAAAGATTGTGATTATTAAATTTAAATAGCTTGTAATTTGACACCCGATGACGTCATCATGACGTAATTCACGCGGGCACATCTATGCTGTATGTACTATGCCTATACAAACTTTGAACTATGTCTAACAAAGTTTAATGACAAAAGTGGCTCAGAGAATAAAACGTGTGCAAAGTCTATGGGCCGTGGGGAAAAAAAAGAAGAAAAAGAAGAAAGAACTAGAGATTCTATGTCTGTCTGCAACAGAGCATAGAGCTTTTCCGCTCCATGTTTTAAAATTCAATTTATGAATCCATGCAACATTAGATCTACATATATGTATGTGTCACAAAGAAAGACCTTGCCCAACATTGATATTTGGTGAAAGAATCATGATCCTAGCTCTTACCACTTTTAAATGAGGAGCTACTTCCTGTTTGAACGGAAGTAGAGGTCACAGAGGTCAAACAATATATCACAAAGAAAGACCTTGCCTAACATTGATATTTGGTGAAAGAATCATGATCCTATTTCTTACCACTTTTAAATGAGGAGCTACTTCCTGTTTGAACGGAAGTAGAGGTCACAGAGGTCAAACAATGTTTCACAAAGAAAGACCTTGCCTAACATTGATATTTGGTGAAAGAATCATGATCCTATTTCTTACCACTTTTAAATGAGGAGCTACTTCCTGTTTGAACGGAAGTAGAGGTCACAGAGGTCAAGCAATGTGTCACAAAGAAAGACCTAGCCTAACTTTGATATTTGGTGAAAGAATGAACTTATTATCTCAATCGGTTGATTTATTGTTGATTTTTAAAGATTGTGATTATTAAATTTAAAAAGCTTGTAATTTGACACCCGATGACGTCATCATGACGTAATTCACGCGGGCACATCTATGCTGTATGTACTATGCCTATACAAACTTTGAACTATGTCTAACAAAGTTTAATGACAAAAGTGGCTCAGAGAATAAAACGTGTGCAAAGTCTATGGGCCGTGGGAAAAAAAAGAAGAAAAAGAAGAAAGAACTAGAGATTCTATGTCTGTCTGCAACAGAGCATAGAGCTTTTCCGCTCCATGTTTTAAAATTCAATTTATGAATCCATGCAAAATTAGATCTACATATATGTATGTGTCACAAAGAAAGACCTTGCCCAACATTGATATTTGGTGAAAGAATCATGATCCTAGCTCTTACCACTTTTAAATGAGAAGCTACTTCCTGTTTGACCGGAAGTAGAGGTCACAGAGGTCAAGCAATCTGTCACAAAGAAAGACCTAGCCTAACATTGATATTTGGTGAAAGAATGAACTTAATATCTCAAACGGTTGATTTTTTGTTGATTTTTAAAGATTTTTATTGTTAAATTCAAATAGGTTGTCACATGACACCTGATGACGTCATCATGACGTAATTCACGCGGGCACATCTATGCTGTATGTACTATGCCTAAACAAACTTTGAACTATGTCTAACAAAGTTAAATGACAAAAGTGGCGCAGAGAATAAAACGTGTGCAAAGTCAATGGGCCGTGAGAAAAAAAAGAAGAAGAAGAAGAAACTAGAAGTTTGTCTGTCAACTGACAGAGCAAATGACTTTTTCGCCTTTTCTCAATTCGATTTTTTTTGTTCAAAGAATGCGCATTCAAGGAAGTATAAAACCTGAAAACAGCATGTTAAATTTCCATTTTGATTTTTAAGCATCAATGTTTTATTTCGTTTCACTGTGTATTGTCCGCTTAAAGGATAATTGTGAAGCAAATTAATACCTAAAACTTTGCCACAGATTTCATTCAAATGTTTGATGAGGTCATAGGTCAAATTTTTAATAACCACTTTACTGCCAGAGACTGACATCGTTGAAATCAAGTTCGTATCTTGCTCCAATTTTAAATTTGACCCTTCCAGTTTTGACCGTTTTTGATAACGTAAGTGTCACGAAACTTCACGCACACAAGACAAATATTTTAAGGTTGCTTGACACATTTTTAAAAACAAGAAAGGCGAGGTCAAAAACGATTGAATATTCAAAATTATGTTAAAAACATTACTTGTTGACGTCATCATGTTCTTGGGTCGCCCCTGCACAAAGGGTTATCATTGTTACAATTTGATGATGATCCAAACTTGAAAAAGCAATAAAGTAATTGTGTAAGGGGAAAAAAACGCATACAAACTGAATGGGCTGTTGGGTTTGAATACTGAACACACAGGGATGAGGTGAACGAACTTTGAGACAACGTACGGGTTGTGCGATGCACAAAAAACGTGTTCATTGATGGTTGACGCACGTGGTTTAATCGAGATTTAAGTCTCCGTACACCCACACACATGCATGTACAGTTCATTGTGAGTTGTGTTGTTGTTTAATTCGAGGCACAGTTTCGGGGTGTCCAAATACAATTTCAAGCCTATCGCAGGACATGTCCAAGCTCACTGATCACATAGAAACATACATATTCCACAGAACTACCTTTATCCTGCTATTTCTAGGAAAAATCAAGATTGTATTTTCTTATGGTTGATTTTTCAGCTTTTTAATAGAAAAAAATGGTTTTTCCATTGTAACTTCCGGACTGATGACGTCATCAATCTAAATCTTGGCACCATTGTTGTCTGGTTGAAGCTCATCTTAAATATATATTTTTGAGCAATTACCTCAAATTTTGCCACAGACATCAACTAAAAATGCATTTTTGACATTTTTCAACTTGTCGCTAGAGGGCGCTAGAATGTTTGATGACGTCATCAATCAAATTGGTAAACACCTCATTACTGCCAGATACTGACATCGTTGAAACCAAGTTAATATCTTTCCCCAATTTTAAATTATAAGACATTTTCTGTTTTGACGTTTTTGACCGGAAGTAAGGGTCACGTGACTTCACGCACGCGAGATAAGATTAAGATCTAGGGTTACTTGACACATTTTCAAAAAAAGTAAGGCAAGGGAAAGTACGGTTGAATTGATATCGATTTTTGAAGATTAAAACCTATCCATTTTTGATTGCTTGTAATATGACACCTGATGACGTCACGATGACGTCATTCTTTATGGTGATACTCTGGCATAGGATCTATGACTCTTCAAAGTTTAGTCAAAATCAGAGATTGTTTAATTGCCAAAAAGGCGAACGGAAAAAATGTAAATTTATTCTTGGAAAACGTGTACAAAGTGAATGGGACAAAATAAATATTCAAAAATCTATAAAAAATCACGTGATGGCGTCATCATGACGTCATTGCTTTTAGGATCATCCTTGCATTAGGGTCCTTCATTGGTGTAAGTTTGATGATGATCCGAACTTGCAAAAGCACTTAAGTCGTGCTTAGAAGAAAACGTGTACAAATTGAATGGGCCATTGGAGAAGAAGAAGAAGAGGAGGAGGAGGAAGAGGAAAAAAAAAAATCAGAACAAAAAGAATAACTTTTTCGCACTCGAAAGTGCGAAAAAGTCAAAAAACTAGAAGTTTGTCTGTCAACTGACAGAGCAAATGACTTTTTCGCCTTTTCTCAATTCGAATTTTTTTGTTCAAAGAACGTGCATTCAAGGAAGTATAAAACCTGAAAACAGCATGTTAAATTTCCATTGTAATTTTTAAGCATCAATGTTTTATTTTGTTTCACTATGTATTGTCCGCTTAAAGGTTTATTGTGAAGCAATTTAATACCTAAAACTTTGCCACAGATTTCAATTAAAAGTTTGATGAGGTCATAGGTCAAATGTTTAGTAACCACATTACTTCCAGAGACTGACATCGTTGAAACCAAGTTCGTATCTTGCTCCAATTTTAAATTTGACCCTTCCAGTTTTGACCGTTTTTGATCACGTAAGTGTCACGAAACTTCACGCACACGAGAAAAATGTTTTAAGGTTGCTTGACACATTTTTTTAAAACAAGAAAGTCAAATACGATTGAATATTCAACATTCTGTTAAAAACATTACTTGTTGACGTCATCATGTTCTTGGGTCGCCCCTGCACAAAGGTTCAGTTTCATTGTTACAATTTGATGATGATCCAAACTTGAAAAAGCAATAAAGTTGTGTAAGGGGAAAAACGCATACAAACTGAATGGGCTGTTCGGGTTTAATACTGTACACACAGGGATGGGGTGAACGAACTTTGAGACAACGCACGGGTTGTGCGATGCACAAAATAATATGTGTACATTGATGGTTGACGCACGTGGTTTAATCGAGATTTAAGTCTCCGTACATGTACACACAAGTACACTCACCCATGTACATGTGAGTTGTGTTGTTGGTTAATTCGAGGCACAGTTTCGGGGTGTCCAAAAACAATTTCAAGCCTATCGCAGGGCATGTCCAAGCTCACTGATCACATAGAAACATAAATATACCACAGAACTACCTTTATCCTGCTATTTCTAGGAAAATCAAGATTGTATCTCTTATGGTTGATTTTTCAGCTTTTTTTTAAAGAAAAAAATGGTTTTTCCATTGTAACTCCCGGACTGATGACGTCATCAATCTAAATCTTGGCACCGTTGTTGTCTGGTTGAAGCTCATCTTAAATATATATTTTGGAGCAATTACCTCAAACTTCGCCACAGACATCAACTAAAAATGCATTTTTGAATTTTTTCAACTTGTCGCTAGAGGGCGCTCGAATGTTTGATGACGTCATCAATCAAATTGGTAAACACCTCATCACTGCCAGATACTGACATCGTTGAAACCAAGTTAATATCTTTTTCCAATTTTAAATTATAAGACATTTCTTCTTTTGACGTTTTCGACCGGAAGTAAGGGTCACGTGACTTCACGCACACGAGATAAAATTAAGATCTAGGGTTACTTGACACATTTTCAAAAATAGTAAGGCAAGGGAAAGTACGGTTGAATTTATATAGATTTTTGAAGATTAAAACCTATCCATTTTTGATTGCTTGTAATATGACACTTGATGACGTCACGATGACGTCATTCTTTATGGT
This sequence comes from Astropecten irregularis, assembly GCA_963971285.1. Lineage (NCBI taxonomy): Eukaryota > Metazoa > Echinodermata > Asteroidea > Paxillosida > Astropectinidae > Astropecten > Astropecten irregularis. The sequence goes on along the minus strand of OZ020261.1, from coordinate 3,827,451 downwards.
GATACTCTGTCATAGGATCTATGACTCTGCGAAGTTTCATCAAAATCAAAGATTGTTTAATGACCAAAATGCGTACGGAAAAATTTAACATTTTTATTCTTGGAAATCGTGTACAAAGTGAATGGGACAAAATAAATATTCAAAAATCTATAAAAAATCACGTGATGACGTCATCATGACGTCATTGCTTTTAGGATCATCCTTGCATTAGGGTCCTTCATTGGTATAAGTTTGATGATGATCCGAACTTGCAAAAGCACTTAAGTCGTGCTTAGAAAAAACGTGTACAAATTGAATAGGCTCATTGGAGAAGAAGAAGAGGAGGAAGAGGAACTAGAAGTTTGTCTGTCAACTGACAGAGCAAATGACTTTTTCGCCTTTTCTCAATTCGAATTTTTTTGTTCAAAGAATGCGCATTCAAGGAAGTATAAAACCTGAAAACAGCATGTTAAATTTCCATTTTGATTTTTAAGCATCAATGTTTTATTTCGTTTCACTGTGTATTGTCCGCTTAAAGGATAATTGTGAAGCAAATTAATACCTAAAACTTTGCCACAGATTTCATTCGAATGTTTGATGAGGTCATAGCTCAAATTTTTAATAACCACTTTACTGCCAGAGACTGACATCGTTGAAATCAAGTTCGTATCTTGCTCCAATTTTAAATTTGACCCTTCCAGTTTTGACCGTTTTTGATAACGTAAGTGTCACGAAACTTCACGCACACAAGACAAATATTTTAAGGTTGCTTGACACATTTTTAAAAACAAGAAAGGCGAGGTCAAAAACGATTGAATATTCAAAATTATGTTAAAAACATTACTTGTTGACGTCATCATGTTCTTGGGTCGCCCCTGCACAAAGGGTTATCATTGTTACAATTTGATGATGATCCAAACTTGAAAAAGCAATAAAGTAATTGTGTAAGGGGAAAAAAACGCATACAAACTGAATGGGCTGTTGGGTTTGAATACTGAACACACAGGGATGAGGTGAACGAACTTTGAGACAACGTACGGGTTGTGCGATGCACAAAAAACGTGTTCATTGATGGTTGACGCACGTGGTTTAATCGAGATTTAAGTCTCCGTACACCCACACACATGCATGTACAGTTCATTGTGAGTTGTGTTGTTGTTTAATTCGAGGCACAGTTTCGGGGTGTCCAAATACAATTTCAAGCCTATCGCAGGACATGTCCAAGCTCACTGATCACATAGAAACATACATATTCCACAGAACTACCTTTATCCTGCTATTTCTAGGAAAAATCAAGATTGTATTTCTTATGGTTGATTTTTCAGCTTTTTAATAGAAAAAAAATGGTTTTTCCATTGTAACTTCCGGACTGATGACGTCATCAATCTAAATATTGGCACCATTGTTGTCTGGTTGAAGCTCATCTTAAATAAATATTTTTGAGCAATTACCTCAAATTTTGCCACAGACATCAACTAAAAATGCATTTTTGACATTTTTCAACTTGTCGCTAGAGGGCGCTAGAATGTTTGATGACGTCATCAATCAAATTGGTAAACACCTCATTACTGCCAGATACTGACATCGTTGAAACCAAGTTAATGTCTTTCCCCAATTTTAAATTATAAGACATTTTCTGTTTTGACGTTTTTGACCGGAAGTAAGGGTCACGTGACTTCACGCACACGAGATAAGATTAAGATCTAGGGTTACTTGACACATTTTCAAAAAAAGTAAGGCAAGGGAAAGTACGGTTGAATTGATATCGATTTTTGAAGATTAAAACCTATCCATTTTTGATTGCTTGTAATATGACACCTGATGACGTCACGATGACGTCATTCTTTATGGTGATACTCTGGCATAGGATCTATGACTCTTCAAAGTTTAGTCAAAATCAGAGATTGTTTAATTGCCAAAAAGGCGAACGGAAAAAATGTAAATTTATTCTTGGAAAACGTGTACAAAGTGAATGGGACAAAATAAATATTCAAAAATCTATAAAAAATCACGTGATGACGTCATCATGACGTCATTGCTTTTAGGATCATCCTTGCATTAGGGTCCTTCATTGGTGTAAGTTTGATGATGATCCGAACTTGCAAAAGCACTAAAGTCGTGCTTAGAAGAAAACGTGTACAAATTGAATGGGCCATTGGAGAAGAAGAAGAAGAGGAGGAGGAGGAAGAAGAAAAAAAAAATCAGAACAAAAAGAATAACTTTTTCGCACTCGAAAGTGCGAAAAAGTCAAAAACAAAAATCAGAACAAAAAGAATAACTTTTTCGCACTCGAAAGTGCGAAAAAGTCAAAAAATCTTAACAAACAGTAAAGCTCTTCCGCAACTACGCGGAAAAGCTAAAAAAAATCTGAACAAACAGTATAGCTTTTCCGCAACTATGCGGAAAAGCCCCCAAAAAATCTGAACAAACAGTATAGCTTTTCCGCAACTATGCGGAAAAGCCAAAAAATGCAACGGGGACCGGGTGAGTGTCCCAACTTGCAGGCCGCAAGGTCTTGCATCAAAAATGCTACACGTACGTGGTGCGTGGACCGCAATGGTTATCACGGGCCCATGCCTCTGGCTGAATGCGTCGCAAGCCCCCACGTGCTGTGTCTCCAGAGGTGGTAGGGCACCCGCATTTACTGGTATTTTTACAAAACTCCAAATTTGGCATGTAAATGTTACTTTATCGCGTTGGAAATTCTTAATTTTAAAAAGGAAATACTCCGGTCGAACTGTTAAGCTTTGGTTAGCTTCGGTAAAAAAAACTAGCGATTAAACAAAAAGTTATATACAGTTATATATAGTAAAAAAAAAGTTTTTGAACGAAGGGAAGTGAAACTAACGCATGATCGCGTGGGTTTTTTTAATTAACAATTGGACTCAGAAAACACACGTGACTTACGGTTTTCCGTGTTTATCATGAAAACGGATAAATTATACCGTTTATTTGTGTAAAAATGTTCTATTCTACTTTTGGAAGACCTTTCCAGTCATGATAAAGGCAGGCATTGGCGCCAAAAACCGCCAAAAAGCGCCCACTAACGAGTCCGGCGTGTACCGGCAGACCAGACCAGACCAGACCAGACCAGACCAGAGCAATTAGGAAGATCCTTTTGCAAGAAAACTGTTTACTACTAACATTACGTTTGAAAACAGTGATACAACAGTTAACAGTTGGCACAATATAGACTATAACTAAACACGAAACAATTATTAATCTAGTAAGAAACTTCCAGTGAGGAATTGAATCAAGGTTGTAGGGTCTGTGTTTTATTACTGTACATCACCTTTCATCACATAGAGAATATCCATGGTAGCTGATGGCTGTCCAAAGTAAACATATTTGAAGCCATATGATGGACCCAAAGTGCATTTTGAATTATTGATAAATGCCACCCCAAGCTTTTGCTGAAATGATTGTTGCACTCTCATGAAAGGTATGATATATGTACAAGATAATGCGATTATTATGCAAAAGTCGTCATGAAAAATGTATTCTGTCATGGTACATGTCCCCCACTTCCTGGCTTGTGAAATACAAATTCTATATGAAAACAGGCAGAGGCGCCATTAGGAGTATATACCCACAATAGAAAACTAATGACAACAAACCTAATGACTCCTCTCTTCCTGCAACATCACAAAGGGAAATTTATTGGCTGAATATTATTCCTGACATGTAAAAGCTCGCCGATGTGTGAGGAATGGAACTCATTTATTTAAAAAATGCAGCATTGAAATCCACACCACCAAGCGGGCTTCATTACGATTCTGATTATATAGCCTATGAAGACGCTTTAAAATTATGTTTGAATTGATAGTTTTCTGGCAATAATGTAGCGAATTCTTGTTGTTGGTTGATCCAAAGAACCCTACCACATCGAACTGAACTGAAACGAAAAAAAAAATACTAACAGACAGTTTGAGCAAGAACTTATTAAGGCTTTTTTAGGTGTTCGGGTTCATGCCGAACACCTATTGTTATTGTTCGAGTTATATTTTTTTTTGCTTTTTCGCGTCAGCGAAAAGCCTCTGTTTTTGTTTCTGATGAACGGAAAAGCTATTGAGTTTGTTTTCGGATTTCACTTCTTCTTCTTCTTCTCATCCTCAATTCCTGTAGACTTTGTACACAAATTTTGTCTGCGGCACTTTGGTCACTTTTAAACAGCCGATCTTAAAGGTAGTATCATTCTTTAGTTAGAAACCAAAACAGAAATTTTTAAGATTTACGTATATCATACAGGATATGAAGATGGTGGTGGTAGATACCGTTAAAACGTTTAGGCCTGAAATGGTGCATTTATCCAGAAATTAGTAAAACAACGACCGAAAATTTTTTCTGATCTTTTAAAAGATCAAAAATAAAAAAGAAAAGAGTTAATAAATACTTTAGCTGTTTTTCACCGTTTTCTCAAAAATTGGGCACCGTACGTATGGGACTGAAATTTTCACAGTTACTGTATCTTCCTTGATTTTTTTGCCCGTGAATCTCTATATCTCTGATAAAAACCAAAGTATGATACTACCTTTAACCAAACTTGGTCTGAAGTCCATATAGGGTAGTTGTCTCCCGCATCTTTTCGTCATCATGACGTTATCAGGTGTCAAATTACAAGCGATTTGAATTTAATAATCAAAATCAACAAAAATCAACAAAAAATCAACGGTTTGAGATATTAAGTTGATTTTGTTCACCAAAAGTGAATGTTAGGCAGAGTCTTTCTTTGGCACACATTTCTTGACCTCTGTGACCTCTACTTCCGATCAAACAGGAAGTGGCTCCTCATTTAAAAGTGGTAAGAGCTATGATCATGATTATTTCACCAAAGGTCAATGTTAGGCAAGGTCTTTCATTTGTTTTACATTGTTTGACCTCTGTGACCTCTACTTCCGGTCAAACAGGAAGTAGCTTCTCATTTAAGAGTGGTAAGAGCTAGGACCATGATTTTTTCACCAAATGTCAATGTTAGGCAAGGTCTTTCTTTGTGACACATTGCTTGACCTCCGTGACCTTAACTTCCAGTCAAACAGGAAGTAGCTCCTCATTTAAAAGTGGTAAGAGTTATGGTCATGATTCTTTCACCAATAAACAATGTTAGCGAAGGTCATTCATTTGGGGCACATTGCTTGACCTCTGTGACTTCTACTTCCGGTTAAACAGGAAGTAGCTTCTGATTTAAAAGTGGTACGAGCTATGATCATGATTCTTTTACCAAAAGTCAATGTTAGGCAAGGTCTTTCATTTGTGTTACATTGACCTCTATGACCTCTACTTACGGTCTTACTTTCACCAAAAGTGAATGTTAAACAAGGTTATTCTTTGTGACACAATACTAGTTGACAAGCAATGTGTTCCATAAACCCTGCAACTAAATGGGTTAACTTTAGTTTTCTAGATTGAAATATGGATACTTTTAAACAATATGTCTTAATCAAACAAAATAAGTGATTTGTATGAATTTGAGAAATATTTTATGTATCATATGCGGAAAAGCCATGTGTTCTGTTTTCAACAGACACAATCTCTAGTTGGCTTTTTCGCTCAAGCGAAAAGCCTTTATTTCTGTTCTTTTTTTTGGTTTTTCCGAATGAAATTACGGAAAAACTATTTCGATTGTTACGTTCTAAGTAAACCCCATAGACTTTGTACACAGACTTTCTACACCCCACTTTGGTAATTTTTAAACAGCCGATCTTAGCCAAACTTGGCCTAAACAATGTCCTAATAGTGTAAATGTGTGCCGAAAAATTTCGCCGACATGACGTCATCAGCTGTCACGTGACAGTGTCTTAAAGGGGCAAACTTCAGACATCAATTATGAACGAACCCTAAGTCCGATTGAGTTGAAACTTGGTACGTGTCTAAGTCGGGAAGAGTTATATTGAAAAATTGCAATTACGTCATCATGACGTCATCCTCTGATTTTCTATGGTTTATTGAATTTTAGGGTCATTAAAGTAATTTTAACGATTACTAGTGAACGAAAGACGGTATCTTTAAAATTCTTTTTGTAACTCTTAAATGTACAACAGAGATCAACACTCTGGAAGCAAAATACTGTGACGTCATCATAACGTCATCAAAATGAGATTTTGGAAACACAATAGCCGATAGGCCCATTGTCATGAAGACAATGGCCGATCGTCATGAAAGTTGGTGGGTATAAAGTATGTAAGCCCGGGAAGCTAAATGTGAAACGACGACACGACAGCATCTTGGTGGATTTTGTTATGCATTTTTGAAAATTGTAAGCTTTCTTTGTCTCAAAGAATTCAACCTTTACCGGTATTCGCGCATCTTCATTACAGGGACAAGGCTTGCAGATGGGCCAAATTCTGTTCGCCAGCTCATGAATTTTGTGTATACCCTCTAAATATTTCATTTAGAAGCGTTTGGGGAGCCCTGCGCTGCATGACTTGTCCAGCAAAATGGCACGTACGCCGCAAGCCTTTCGAATTCTCCGACTGCGTGCAAAAGAAAATTGGTAAGACGCCCTCTAACGTTCGAAAACTTGTATGTTTGGCTTATCTGGATTATCCCTCCACTACACGGAAAAGTGGAGCGACTTTGGGGCCGGATTTCATCCAAACAACTGACAAGTGAATGTCCAAACTCTGGAGACCGAGTTGTTTAACTGTTTTCTACAAGAATTCCCATGTAAGGCTCTGTAAATACTCTTTTAAACAAAGATTTTGAGGGTAGACAAAAAATTAATGAGCTCCGCGGACTGATTTGGACCTATTCAATGGTCTGCTCGTATACTTCTTTTCAATGTTAGCCATATACAATGTACACACACGTACGTCTTTTTTTTAATCATTTTTAAACATAGAATCCTTACCAGAATGTTATCGATGTACGTATGTTGCACAGTATGTCATTAATATTGGACTTTAAAAGCTTATACAACTTATCAATATTTGCGAAAAGTAATGTTTACAAGGATTGCAATACATGTGTTTCTCTTCTTAGGTGTCAATTTCACCTTTTTTTTCATTTCACATTAAATCAATGAAAGCCAGATTTTTTGTTTCTGCACTACAAATCATTTCATTCATGCCCACATAATAATTGTGTGTCATTCAGTGAAATTATTGCTTTCGTGATGACTCGTATATTAAACATTTGCCAATACCTTTGCCAACTAAAACTCATACATTTGCCAACTCGTACTTTTGCCAACTCGTACCTTCGCCAACTCGTACTTTGAGTTAAGACAACTCGTACCTTGGGAATTAAGTCCCAAATATGTCCATATTTTTTTTTAGTTTTGGGTTTAGAATAATGTTGAAACACCATAAAAAGTGTCTTTGATCAAACATACTGTGAATCGGAATTGATATTTTTTGTGTAAATATCATTTCCCAACCTTTTTTTCTCTTGGTTATACGATGTGGTCGACGGTTTTGAAGAAGGGAACTCAACAAGTACGTATCCGTCCGTAGTACAGAAGAAGTCAACACAAAAGTGCTGAATTCTGCTCTGAACAATTGCTTAATTATTGAATATAACGGAAAGAAGCTTTCGCATTGTTTATTAATTGTTGGCCGGGGTATATTTGAATCTATTTTATTCTTTATATATTTTTTTTAATGGAGATTTTGGGAGTTACCCTTTCAAACTCGCTATTTATTGTTTCATTATGAGACATCTCTTTTTATTGGGGTAACCTATAATTATTTGAATCAATTTTATTTTTGTAACCATTTTAAATGGTGATTTTGGGTAAAAATAAAAAGAACCATTTTGCAAAACTCAATCCATATATCAAACTCCTTGGATTGACTTAGCGCGAAGGTACAAGTTGTGTTAACCGAAGCATCGAGGAATAAAGCATAAACGTGTTGAATTAATTTATGACATAACATACGAGTTGACTTGGTGGAAAGGCACAAAATGCCTTAACAGAAAATACGAGTGGGCAAAGGTACGTACGAGTTGCATGGTATGACCTTGCATATGCAAGTGTACAAGTTGTTGACAAAAGTACGAGTTGGCGAAGATACGAGTTGACCTCATTGTTACCAAATTATTTCGTTCCCTGTCAAACTTGGCCTGGGAAATGCCCTTGTTATTAAACAACTAAATTAATAAATCATAATGTTTTACAGCTAATACTTTTATACATCAACAGGAATATAGTACATTTTAAACATAGATCTTAACGATTCAAATTAACTGAGAGGAATGTATATTCAGATGTGAGGTGTTTTATATCATACTCGGAAAAACCTTATGTTCTGTTTTCAACAGACATAACCTCTAGTTTTTCTTTCTTCTTCCACTTCCTCTTCCTGTCGCTTGAGTTACCATAGACTTTTTCTAGGTGGCACTTTGGCTACTATTAAACTGCCGATTTTAACCAAACTTGGTCTGAAGGAAGTCCATATAGGGTAGTTGTCTCCCGAAACTTTTCGTCATTGTGACGTCATCAGGTGTCATGTGACCAGCGATTTGAATTTAATAATCAAAATCTTTAAAAATCAACAACAAATCAACGGTTTGAGATATTTAGTTGATTCTTTCACCAAAAAAGATTGTTCGGCACGGTCTTTCTTTGTGACACATTACTTGACCTCTGTGACCTCTACTTCCGGTCAAACAGGAAGTAGCTCCTCATTTAAAAGTGGTAAGAGCTAGGATCATGATTCTTTCACCAAAAGGGAATGTTAGGCAAGGTCTTTCTTTATGACACATTACTTGACCTCGGTTACCTTTACTTCCGGTCAAACCGAAAGTTGCTCCTCATTTAAAAGTGGTAAGAGCTACAATCATGATTCTTTCACTAAATATCAATGTTAGGCAAGATCTTTCTTTGTGACACATCCCTTGACCTCTGTGACCTCTACTTCCGGTCAAACCGGAAGTTGCTCCTTATTTAAAAGTGATAAGAGCTATGATCATGATTCTTTCACCAATAGACAATGTTAGGCAAGGTCTTTCATTTGTTACACATTGCTTGACCTCTGTGACCTCTATTTCCGGTCAAGCAGGAAGTAGCTCCTCATTTAAAAGTGGTAAGAGCTATGATCATGATTCTTTCACCAATAGACAATGTTAGGCAAGGTCTTTCATTTGTTACACATTGCTTGACCTCTGTGACCTCTACTTCCGGTCAAACAGGAAGTAGCTCCTCATTTAAAAGTGGTAAGAGCTATGATCTTGATTCTTTCACCAATAGACAATGTTAGGCAAGGTCTTTCATTTGTGACACAATGCTTGACCTCTGTGACCTCTACTTCCGGTCAAACAGGAAGTAGCTCCTCATTTAAAAGTGGTAAGAGCTAGGATCATGATTCTTTCACCAAATATCAATGTTAGGCAAGCTCTTTCTTTGTGACACATTGTTTGAACTCTGTGACCTCTACTTCCGGTCAAACAGGAAGTAGCTCATTTTTTAAAGTGGTAAGAGCTAGGATCATGATTCTTTCACCAAATATCAATGTTAGGCAAGGTCTTTCTTTGTGACACATTGCTTGACCACTGTGACCTCTACTTCCGGTCAAACCGGAAGTAGCTCCGCATTTAAAAGTGGTAAGAGTTAGGATCATGATTCTTTCACAAAAAGTGAATGTTAGGCAAGGTCTTTCTTTGAGACACAATGCTTGACCTCTGTGACCTCTACTTCCGGTTAAACAGGAAGTAGCTCCTCATTCCAAAGTGGTAAGACCTAGGATCATGATTCTTTTTTTTAACTTGTCCATTAAGGGATCCCTTTCTTTGTATAATAGTTCATATTTGTAATTCAATTTATAATATCATATGCGGAAAAGCCCTATGTGCTGTTTCCTACAGCCATAGATGTCTAGTTGGCTTTTTCGATTTCAATCGGAAAAGGTATTGTTTTTGTTCTGATTTTGTTTCTTTTTTCTTCTTCTTCTTCTTGTCGTTTGAGTTACCATAGACTTTTTCTGGATGGCACTTTGGCTACTTTTAAATTGCCGATTTTAACCAAACTTGGTCTGAAGGAAGTCCATATAGGGTAGTTGTCTCCCGAAACTTTTCGTCATTGTGACGTCATCAGGTGTCATGTGACAAGCAATTCAAATTTAATAATCAAAATCTTCAAAAATCAACAAAAAATCAACGGTTTGAGTTATTAAGTTCATTCTTTCACCAATAGTGATTGTTAGGCAGGGTCTTTCTTTGTGACACATTGCTTGACCTCTGTGACCTCTACTTCCGGTCAAACAGAAAGTAGCTCCTCATTTAAAAGTGGTAAGAGCTATCATCTTGATTTTTTCACCAATAGACAATGTTAGGCAAGGTCTTTCATTTGTGACACATTGCTTGACCTCTGTGACCTCTACTTCCGGTCAAACAGGAAGTAGCTCCTCATTTAAAAGTGGTAAGAGCTATGATCATGATTCTTTCACCAATAGACAATGTTAGGCAAGGTCTTCCATTTGTGACACAATGCTTGACCTCTGTGACCTCTACTTCTGGTCAAACAGGAAGTAGCTCCTCATTTAAAAGTGGTAAGAGCTGTGATCTTGATTCTTTCACCAATAGACAATGTTAGGCAAGGTCTTCCATTTTTGACACATTGCTTGACCTCTGTGACCTCTACTTCCGGTCAAACAGGATGTAGCTCCTCATTTAAAAGTGGTAAGAGCTAGGATCATGATTCTTTCACCAAATATCAATGTTAGGCAAGCTCTTTCTTTGTGACACATTGTTTGAACTCTGTGACCTCTACTTCCGGTCAAACAGGAAGTAGCTCCTAATTTAAAAGTGGTAAGGGCTAGGATCATGATTCTTTTGTCGGAAGTCGATGTTAGGCAAGGTCTTTCTTTGTGACACAAATACGACCAATTCAGGTGAGTTTATGATTAAAGGTGCACACTTCAAATGTATAAAACATAAGATCATAATCAACTGTCTTTTTGTGTGTATAAGGTTATGACAATTATTTCAATGAAAACGGAAACGGAAAAGCCTTGTGTTCTGTTTTCAACAGACACAATCTCTAGTTTCTTCTTCTTCTTCTTCTTCTTGTCGTTTGAGTTACCATAGACTTTTTCTGGATGGCACTTTGGCTACGTTTAAATTGCCGATTTTAACCAAACTTGGTCTGAAGGTAGTCCATATAGGGTAGTTGTCTCCCGAAACTTGTCATCATTGTGACGTCATCAGGTGTCATGTGACAAGCAATTCAAATTTAATAATCAAAATCTTCAAAAATCAACAAAAAATCAACGGTTTGAGATATTAAGTTCATTCTTTCACCAATAGTGATTGTTAGGCAGGGTCTTTCTTTGTGACACATTGCTTGACCTCTATGACCTCTACTTCCGGTCAAACAGGAAGTAGCTCCTCATTTAAAAGTGGTAAGAGCTATGATCTTGATTCTTTCACCAATAGACAATGTTAGGCAAGGTCTTTCATTTGTGACACATTGCTTGACCTCTGTGACCTCTACTTCCGGTCAAACAGGAAGAAGCTCCTCATTTAAAAGTGGTAAGAGCTATGATCATGATTCTTTCACCAATAGACAATGTTAGGCAAGGTCTTCCATTTGTGACACATTGCTTGACCTCTGTGACCTCTACTTCCGGTCAAACAGGAAGTAGCTCCTCATTTAAAAGTGGTAAGAGCTATGATCATGATTCTTTCACCAAATATCAATGTAAGCCAAGCTCTTTCTTTGTAACACATTGTTTGACCTCTGTGCCCTCTACTTCCTGTCAAACAAGAAGTAGCTCCTAATTTAAAAGTGGTAAGAGCTATGATCATGATTCTTTTGTCAAAAGTCGATGTTACGCAAGGTCTTTCTTTGTGACACAAATACGACCAATTCATGTGAGTTCATTATTAAAGGTGCACACTTCAAATGTATAAAACATAAGATCATAATCAACTGTCTTTTTGTGTGTATAAGGTTATGACAATTTTTCAATAAAAACGGAAACGGAAAAGCCTTGTGTTCTGTTTTCAACAGACACAATCTCTAGTTGGCTTTTCCGTGTTCAACGGAAAAGGTATTGTTTTTGTTCTGATTTTTTTGGCTTTTTCGATTTCAATCGGAAAAGGTATTGTTTTTGTTCTGATTTTTTGGCTTTTCTGTGTTCAACGGAAAAGGTATTGCGTTTGTTCTGATTTTTTTTTGGCTTTTCCGATTTTAATCGGAAAAGGTATTGTTTTTGTTCTGATTTTTTTGGCTTTTTCGATTTCAATCGGAAAAGGTATTGTTTTTGTTCTGATTTTTTTTTTTCCTTCTTCTTTTTCTTGTCGTTTGAGTTACCATAGGATTTTGTGTGCGGCACTTTGGGCATTTTTAAGCAACCGATTTTAACCAAACTTGGTCTGAAGAAAGTCCATATAGGGAAGTTGTCTCCCAAAACTTTATGTCATCATGATGTCATCAGGTGTCATGTGACAAGCAATTTGAATTTTAAAATCTAAATCTTTAAAAATCAACGGTTTGAGATATTACGTTGATTCTTTCACCAAAAGTGATTGTTAGGCAGGGTCTTTCTTTGTGACACATTGCTTGACCTCTGTGACCTCTACTTCCGGTCAAACAGGAAGTAGCTCCTCATTTAAAAGTGGTAAGAGCTATGATCATGATTCTTTCACCAATAGACAATGTTAGGCAAGGTCTTTCAATTGTGACACATTGCTTGACCTCTGTGACCTCTACTTCCGGTCAAACAGGAAGTAGCTCCTCATTTAAAAGTGATAAGAGCTATGATCATGATTCTTTCACCAATAGACAATGTTAGGCAAGGTCTTTCATTTGTGTTATATTGCTTGACCTGTGTGACCTCTACTTCCGGTCAAACAGGATGTAGCTCCTCATTTAAAAGTGGTAAGAGCTATGATCATGATTCTTTCACCAATAGACAATGTTAGGCAAGGTCTTTCATTTAGACCTTGCCTAACATTGTCTATTGGTGAAAGAAGGGTAGTTGTTTCCCGAAACTTTTCGTCATTGTGACGTCATCAGGTGTCATGTGACAAGCAATTCAAATTTAAAAATCAAAATCTTCAAAAATCAACAAAAAATCAACGGTTTGAGATATTAAGTTCATTCTTTCACCAATAGTGATTGTTAGGCAAGGTCTTTCTTTGTGATATATTGTTTGACCTCTGTGACCTCTACTTCCGGTCAAACAGGAAGTAGCTCCTCATTTAAAAGTGGTAAGAGCTATGATCATGATTCTTTCACCAATAGACAATGTTAGGCAAGGTCTTTCATATGTGACACATTGCTTGACCTCTGTGACCTCTACTTCCGGTCAAACAGGACGTAGCTCCTCATTTAAAAGTGGTAAGAGCTATGATCTTGATTCTTTCACCAATAGACTATGTTAGGCAAGGTCTTTCATTTGTGACACAATGCTTGACCTCTGTGACCTCTACTTCCGGTCAAACAGGAAGTAGCTCCTCATTTAAAAGTGGTAAGAGCTATGATCTTGATTCTTTCACCCATAGACATTGTTAAGCAAGGTCTTTCATTTGTGACACATTGCTTGACCTCTGTGACCTCTACTTCCGGTCAAACAGGAAGTAGCTCCTCATTTAAAAGTGGTAAGAGCTATGATCATGATTCTTTCACCAATAGACTATGTTAGGCAAGGTCTTTCATTTGTGACACATTGCTTGACCTCTGTGACCTCTACTTCCGGTCAAACAGGAAGTAGCTCCTCATTTAAAAGTGGTAAGAGCTATGATCTTGATTCTTTCACCAATAGACATTGTTAAGCAAGGTCTTTCATTTGTGACACATTGCTTGACCTCTGTGACCTCTACTTCCAGTCAAACAGGAAGTAGCTCCTCATTTAAAAGTGGTAAGAGCTATGATCTTGATTCTTTCACCAATAGACATTGTTAAGCAAGGTCTTTCATTTGTGACACATTGCTTGACCTCTCTGACCTCTACTTCCGGTCAAACAGGAAGTAGCTCCTCATTTAAAAGTGGTAAGAGCTATGATCTTGATTCTTTCACCAATAGACTATGTTAGGCAAGGTCTTTCATTTGTGACACATTGCTTGACCTCTGTGACCTCTACTTCCGGTCAAACAGGAAGTAGCTCCTCATTTAAAAGTGGTAAGAGCTATGATCTTGATTCTTTCACCAATAGACTATGTTAGGCAAGGTCTTTCATTTGTGACACAATGCTTGACCTCTGTGACCTCTACTTCCGGTCAAACAGGAAGTAGCTCCTCATTTAAAAGTGGTAAGAGCTATGATCTTGATTCTTTCACCAATAGACTATGTTAGGCAAGGTCTTTCATTTGTGACACATTGCTTGACCTCTGTGACCTCTACTTCCGGTCAAACAGGAAGTAGCTTCTCATTTAAAAGTGGTAAAGGCTTTGATCATGATTCTTTCACCAAAAGTCAATGTTAGGCAAGGTTATTTTTTGTGACACAATTCTAAACGACAAGCATGTGTTCCATAAACCCTGCAACTAAATGGGTTAAACTTTAGTTTTCTACAATTGAAATAATTGATACTTTTAAACCACATGTCTTAAACAGACAAAATAAGTGATACAATTTGAGAAATATTCTATATCATCTGCGGAAAAGCCATGTGTTCTGTTTTCAACAGACACAACCTCTAGTTGGCTTTTCCGATTGTGATCGGAAAAGGTATTACTTTTGTTCTTTTTTTTTTGGGTTTTCCGCGCAAGCGAAAACCCTTTCTTTTTGTTCTGTTTTTTCTATTTTCTTCTTCTTCCATTTTCATTTCCCATAGACTTTACACAGGGGCATTCTACACGCCACTTTGGTCCCTTTTAAAAAACCAATCTTAACCAAACTTAGTCTAAAGGAAGTCCATATAGGGTAGTTGTCTCCCGAAACTTTTCGCCATGATGACGTCATCAGGTGTCACGTGACAGTGTCTTAAAGGGGCAAAATTCAGACATCAATTATGAACGAACCCTAAGTCAGATTAAGTTGAAACTTGGTATGTTTCTAAGTCGGGAAGTGTTATATCGAAAAATTGCAATGACGTCATCATGACGTCATTCCCTGATTTTTATGATTTATTGAAATTTGGGGTCATTAAAGTTCGTTTAACGATATCTAGTAAACGAAACAAGATATCTTTGAATTTCTTTTTGATAATTCTTCAGCATACACCATAGATGAACACTGCATAGAAAAAAAATTATGTGACGTCATCATGACGTCATAAAAAATGCGATTTTTATAACACATATTAGGAACGGCCGATCGCCTCGAAAATTGGTAGGTGGGGGGAATGGAGGTTGGGGATTGTAATTATGAAGTAACGTCAAGACAGCGTCATCATTTGATTTTTTATAATTTTTTAAAAATCTTTTTCACGCTAGCCCATTGACTTGTACAGAGCTAGCTCTGTACGTAAATTGGTCATTTAAATGCCAGGCGCGCGCTCGAGTTAGATTGCCTGGTTTATAAATGCCGTATTCACCTTCACTTCCTTGTCATAGTTGCTAGCGTAAATGCTGTTTTGACAAGACTACCACACATGCGCAACAATTTACTTAGACCGCTTTCAATAAGTAATGCATGGCGCCCTCTTTTGATTAAAACAAGAAACTGCGGTGGTGTCAGTATGTTATTTTAAAAATCAACAAAAAATCAACGGTTTGAGATATTAAGTTGATTTTTTCACCAAACGTGATTGTTAGGCAGGGTCTTTCTTAGAGACACATTGCTTGACACATGTGACCTCTACTTCCGGTAAAACAGGAAGTAGCTCCTCATTTAAAAGTGGTAAGGGCTAGGATCATGATTCTTTCACCAAAAGTCAATGTTAGGCAAGGTCTTTCTTTGTGACACAATTCTTATTGATAAGCAATTTATATCATAATTATGCGGAAAAGCCTTATGTGCTGTTTTCAACAGCCATAAACTCTAGTTTTTTTGGGTTTTCCGCGCAAGCGAAAACCCTTTATTTTTGTTCTGTTTTTTTTTTTTTTCTTCCTCTTCTTCCTGCAGATTTCGTATAGACTTTGTACAGGGGCATTCTACACGCCACTTTGGTCTCTTTTAAACGGCTGATCTTAACCAAACTTTGTATGTAGGAAGTCCATATAGGGTAGTTGTCTCCCGAAACTTTTCGTCATTATGACGTAATCAGGTGTCACGTGACAGTGTCTTAAAGGGGCAAACTTCAGACATCAATTATGAACGAACCCTAAGTTTGATTGAGTTGAAACTTGGTATGTATCTAAGTCGGGAAGTGTTATATCGAAAAATTCCAATGACGTCATCATGACGTAATCAGGTGTCACGTGACAGTGTCTTAAAGGGGCAAACTTCAGACATCAATTATGAACGAACCCTAAGTTTGATTGAGTTGAAACTTGGTATGTATCTAAGTCGGGAAGTGTTATATCGAAAAATTTCAATGACGTCATCATGGCGCCATCAGGTGTCACGTGACAGTGTCTTAAAGGGGCAAACTTCAGACATCAATTATGAACGAACCTTAAGTTTGATTGAGTTGAAACTTGGTATGTGTCTAGGCGGGAAGTGTTATATCCAAAAAATGCAATGACGTCATCATGACGTCATTCTCTGATTTTTTATGATTTATTGAAATTTTGGGTTATTAAAGTTCTTTTAACGATATCAAGTAAACAAAACAAGATATCTTTGAATTTCTTTTTGATAATTCTTAAGCATACACCATAGATGAACACTGCATAGACAAAAAATCGGTGATGTCATCATGACGTCATAAAAAATGCGATTTTTATAACACATAGTAGGAACGGCCGATCGCCTCGAAAATTGGTAGGTGTGGGAAATGGAGGTTGGGGATCGTAATTATGAAGTTACGTCAAGACAGCGTCATCATTTGATTTTGTATGATTTTTTAAAATCTTTTTCACGCTAGCCCATTGACTTGTACAGAGCTAGCTCTGTACGTTGCATGTGCAACAATTTACTTAGACCGCTTTCAATGCATGGCGCCCTCTTTGGATTAAAACAAGAAACTGCGGTGGTGTCAGTACGCTATTTTAAAAATCAACAAAAACGGTTTGAGATAATTAAGTTGATTCTTTCACCAAACGTGATTATTATGCAGGGTCTTTCTTAGAGACACATTGCTTGACATCTGTGACCTGTACTTCCGGTCAAACAGGAAGAAGCTCCTCATATAAAAGTGGTAAATCGCTTTTATGATTTTAATTTAATAATCAAAATCTTCAAAAATCAACACAAAATAAACGGTTTGAGATATTAAGTTGATTATTTCACCAAAAGTGATTGTTAGGCAGGGTCTTTCTTTGTGACTCATTGCTTGACCTCTGTGACCTCTACTTCCGGTCAAACAGGAAGTACCTCCTCATTTAAAAGTGGTAAGAGCTAGGATCATGATTCATTCACCAAATATCAATGTTAGGCAAGGTCTTTCTTTCAAAATGGGTTAAACTTTAGTTTTCTACATTGAAATATGGATACTTTTAAACAATATGTCTTAATCAAACAAAATTAGTGATTTGTATTAATTTGAGAAATATATTTTATGTATCATATGCGGAAAAGCCATGTGTTCTGTTTTCAACAGACACAATCTCTAGTTGGCTTTTCCGTGTTCAACGGAAAAGGTATTGTTTTTGTTCTGATTTTTTTTTTTCTTCTTCTTTTTCTTCTTCTTCTTCTTCTTCTTGTCGTTTGAGTTACCATAGACTTTTTGTCTGCGGCACTTTGGTCACTTTTAAACTGCCGATTTTTACCAAACTTGGTATGAAGGAAGTCCATATAGGGTAGTTCTTGGCCGAAACTTTTCGTCAGTATGACGTCATCAGGTGTCATGTGACAAGCGATTTGAATTTAATTATCAAAATCTTAAAAAATCAACAAAAAATCAACGGTTTGAGATATTAAGTTGATTCTTTCACCAAAAGTGATTGTTTCTTTGTGACAGATTTACTTGACCTCTGTGACCTCTACTTCCGGTCAAACAGGAAGTAGCTCCTCATTTAAAAGTGGTAAGAGCTAGGATCATGATTCTTTCACCAATAGACAATGTTGGGCAAGGTCTTTCATTTGTGACACATTGCTTGACCTCTGTGACCTCTACTTCCGGTCAAACCGGAAGTAGCTCCTCATTTAAAAGTGGTAAGAGCTATGATCATGATTCTTTTACCAATAGACAATGTTAGGCAAGGTCTTTCATTTGTGTTATATTGCTTGACCTGTGTGACCTCTACTTCCGGTCAAACAGGATGTAGCTCATCATTTAAAAGTGGTTAGAGCTATGATCATGATTCTTTCACCAATAGACAATGTTAGGCAAGGTCTTTCATTTGTGTTACATTGCTTGACCTGTGTGACCTCTACTTCCGGTCAAACAGGATGTAGCTCCTCATTTAAAAGTGGTAAGAGCTATGATCATGATTCTTTTACCGATAGACAATGTTAGGCAAGGTCTTTCTATTGTGACACATTGCTGGACCTCTGTGACCTCTACTTCCGGTCAAACAGGAAGTAGCTCATCATTTAAAAGTGGTTAGAGCTATGATCATGATTCTTTCACCAATAGACAATGTTAGGCAAGGTCTTTCAAAGGTATAAAACATAAGAACATAATCAACTGTCTTTGTGTGTATGTGGTTATGACAATTTTTTTCAATAAAAGCGGAAACGGAAAAGCCTTGTATTCTGTTTTCAACAGATACAATCTCTAGTTTCTTCTTCCTCTTCTTGTCGCTCGAGTTACCATAGACTTTTTCTACACGCCACTTTGGTCACTTTTAAGCAATCAATTTTAACCAAACTTGGTCCAAGTAAAGTCCCTATAGCGTAGATGTATGCCGAACAATGACGTCATTATGACGTCAACAGGTGTCAATCTTTAAAAATCAACAAAAAATCAACCGTTTGAGATATTAAGTTGATTCCTTCGCCAAATGTCAATGTTAGGTGAGGTCTTTCTTTACGACACATTGTTTGACCTCTGTGACCTCTACTTCCGGTCAAACAGGAAGTAGCTCCTCATTTAAAAGTGGTAAGAGCTATGATCATGATTCTTTCACATATAGACAATGTTAGGCAAGGTCTTTTATTTGTGACACATTGCTTGACCTCTGTGACCTCTACTTCCGGTCAAACAGGAAGTAGCTCCTCATTTAAAAGTGGTAAGAGCTAGGACCATGATTCTTTCACCAAATATCAATGTTAGGCAAGGTCTTTCTTTGGGACACATTGCTTGACCTATGTGACCTCTACTTCCGGTCAAACAGGAAGTAGCTCCTCATTTAAAAGTGGTAAGAGCTAGGATCATGATTCTTTCACCAAAAGTGATTGTTAAGCAAGGTCTTTCTTTGTGACACATTGTTTGACCCCTGTGACTTCTACTTCCGGTCAAACAGGAAGTAGCTCCTCAAGTAAAAGTGGTAAGAGCTTTGATCATGATTCTTTCACCAAAAGTGATTGTTAGGCAAGGTCTTTCTTTGTGACAAAATGCTTGACATCTGTGACCTCTACTTCCGGTTAAACAGGAAGTAGCTCGTCATTTAAAAGTGGTAAGAGCTAGGATCATGATTCTTGTTTTTAATTGTCCATTAAGGGGTCCCTTTGCTTTCTTTGTATAACAGTTTACATATATGTGTATATCAATTTATAATATCATTTTCGGAAAAGCCCTATGTGCTGTTTGCAACAGCCATAGATCTCTAGTTGGGTTTTCCGCGCAAGCGAAAACTCTTTCTTTTTGTTCTGTTTTTTCTTTTTTCTTCTTCTTCCATTTTCATTTCCCATAGACTTTACACAGGGGCATTCTACACGCCACTTTGGTCCCTTTTAAAAAACCAATCTTTTTCAAACTTGGTCTAAAGGAAGTCCATATAGGGTAGTTGTCTCCCGAAACTTTTCGCCATGATGACGTCATCAGGTGTCACGTGACAGTGTCTTAAAGGGGCAAACTTCAGACATCAATTATGAATGAATCCTAAGTCAGATTGAGTTGAAACTTGGTATGTATATAAGTTTGGAAGTGTTATATCGAAAAAATGCAATGACGTCATCATGACGTTATCCTCTGATTTTTTATGATTTATTGAAACTTTTGGTTGAAGTTCTTTTAACGATATCTATTAAACGAAACAAGATATCTTTGAATTTCTTTTTGATACTTCTTAAGCATACAACATAGATGAACACTGTGCAGATGAAATTTATGTGACGTCATCGTGACGTCATACAAAATGCAATATAATACATAAAAAGAATAGCCGATCGCCTTGAAATTTGGTAGGTTGGTGAAATCGAGGTCGGATATTGTAATTATGAAGTAACGTCACGAAGACGTCATCACGTGATTTTTAATGATTTTTAAAATCTTTCCCACGCTAGCCCATTGACTTTTACAGAGCCCTGTACGTGAAAATATTGGTCATAAAATAACACATAAGATTTAAACACCATTCATGCAAGGAGCGCGCACGGTTGTTTGCCTGTCTTATATATGCCGTATTCTCCTTCATTTCCTTATAGTTGCCAGCTTAAATGCTGTTTTTGGCAAGACAACCACGCACGTGCCGCACTTTGGTTACTTTAAAACAGCCGATCTTAACCAAACTTGGTCTGAATGAAGTCCATATAGGGTAGGTGTGTCCCGAAACTTTTCATCATCATGACGTCAAAACTTGATTTTATATGATTTAAAAAAACATTTTATAGCCCGTTCACTTTGTACACAGATTACGTGAACGTGGTCGTTGTACAAACCATGAAGCTCGATCAATTGCCATACACTATGTACAGTGTACATGTAGGCATACGTACGCAATTCACTGTGTATAACATACAATACACATGTCTATGGTGGCGCAGGAGGGACATCGCACATCACAAATATCTGCAAACACATTTGTGATGTACGATGTTTGCAAATATTTGTGATGTGCAAACATCGCACATCGCAAATATCTGCGCATATATTTGTGATGTACGAAAAATCGTACATCACAAATATCTGCAAACATATTTACGATGTACGATGTTTGCAAATATTTGTGATGTGCAAACATCGCACATCACAAATATCTGCGCATATATTTGTGATGTACGACGAATCGCACATCACAAATATATGCGCACATATTTGTGATGTACGATGTATCGTACATCACAAATATGTGCGCACATTTTCTTGGTGTGTTTTTTCAAGAAGCTGAAGGGTCTCATATTGAGCGTCTGGTTTCCGACCATGCAGTCTCGTGGGACCTTATGTAAGAATGTTGTATTCGCAAAATAATGCATCCTCAAAAGCATTCCATGTTCCCCAGCGTCATCATGATGTCATCGTATGTCCAATGACAATGTGTTCCAAAAACCTTGCAACTAAATGGGTTAAATTTCAGTTTTCCACATTGAGATATGGTAACTTTTAAACCAGTATGTCTTAATTAAACAAAATAATTCATGTGTATTAATTTGAGAAATAATCTATATCTAGGCGGAAAAACTTGTGTTCTGTTTTCAACAAACAAAACCTTTACAATTCATCGTCTGTACTTGTTTTTTTGTACCACAACGTTTTTAAATAATACACTGGTTCAAACCTGCGTGTCATGGAACGTGGTGCTAATTAATTATTGAGCTTTATTCTCCAACATTTGCGTTTTCTTTTCTTTGTTTTCAATTTTTCATTTTTACCGTTTTTTCCTTGTTTCACGACTTTTTCTTTATATGGCAAACGTTAACATCTACATGTGCTGGGTCATGATAAGTTGAGCTTGACTTCCAAGCATTATTTTACTTCTCTTGTAAATATGGTATAACGGATAAAACATGACATAAATGGCACTCTCTAACAAAATGACTGTATAATACGATTCCCGTTTACTATAAGTGATCCATTTCTGATCATTTAGTTGATTTCACGTTTCGATGTATACACAATTAAACCAAAGAAAGATGGAGCCAGGAACATTGACAAGATGAAGGATGGTGAATTTTGCGATGATACGGGAAATTTCTGACATTTAGTTTTACCAGGACACGTTGATGTTGTTTTGTTTATGGAAAACTTCATTTGAAGGCAGCTTAGAGCTAAATAATTAATAACCATTTACTGCCAATGAACGTTTATTTCAATACAATGTGGCAAAACAATGAGAGATATGATATTGAATATTATACAGTCTGCTGATGAAATGCTGACGCTATAACAATAATACGCTTAACTGATTCTATCTGTGAGCGTGGAAATACGAAACTAAAATCCCAAAGCGTGCAGCCCAATATTAAAGACAATAGACTGCACCAAAGACGATGCCATTGCTGAACGTCAATCAATAAAACGTGCAAACCTAAAGATCACAATCCCCCTTCATGGCTTCTCGCTTAAGGTAGATAAGACCCATGACATTGAGAAGAGCAATTAACGTAAATATTTGATTCCATACACGAGCCAACAGAGAAGCAAATGCAATATTAATAGGAGATGGTACAGACACGAAAGAAAAAATGTTAATGTTAAGCCTTTGAAAAAAAAACCCACATACATCGGGATCCATTCGGTAAAGATGAAAACACTGCACTTGGAATGTAGCCTGGTAAGAAGTGCTACCTGCAAAGGGTCTTGTACCCACTATGCCTATGTGTGACTGGAACGACAAGGGTTCTCCATACCCGATGAAGCCCTGGTAATAAATCATGAATAATTATGCCATGCTTGTCTATCTACAATGATGAACTAAAACATGTGTTTACGCAAAATGAAACCTAGAGTGACATGATTCTTTTTTGATATTCTTGCTGAATGGCAAAGATTTTTACTCCTCGGTGAAGCCCTGGTTATACATACATTCGAAGTGTATAGCTATAAGACACATTTTTTTCAAATAGTTATATCAAAGATAAGAATTAAATGTGCAGTATTTTGTAAAATTTGACGATTAACGAATTCACAAAGCTAAGATAACTCGTAATTGTGCGATACTATGCTTAAAACCCTCCTGTTTTTGTTGGCTTTTCCGATTTTAATGGGAAAAGGTATTGTT
This sequence comes from Astropecten irregularis, assembly GCA_963971285.1. NCBI lineage: Eukaryota > Metazoa > Echinodermata > Asteroidea > Paxillosida > Astropectinidae > Astropecten > Astropecten irregularis. The sequence continues at coordinate 3,804,504 of OZ020261.1, read as the reverse complement.
TTTGTTCGGATTTTTGGCTTTTCCGATTTCAATCGGAAAAGGTATTGTTTTTGTTCTGTTTTTTTTTTGGCTTTTCCGATTTTAATCGGAAAAGGTATTATTTTTGTTCTGATTTTTGGCTTTTCCGTGTTCAACGGAAAAGGTATTGTTTTTGTTCTGAATTTTGGCTTTTCCGTGTTCAACGGAAAAGGTTTTGTTTTTGTTCTGTTTTTTGGCTTTTCCGATTGTGATCGGAAAAGGTATTACTTTTGTTCTGTTTTTTTGGCTTTTCCGATTGTGATCGGAAAAGGTATTACTTTTGTTCTGTTTTTTGGCTTTTCCGATGTTAATCGGAAAAGGTATTGTTTTTGTTCTGATTTTTTTTTTTCTTCTTCTTCTTCTTTTTCTTGTCGTTTGAGTTACCATAGGTTTTTGCCTGCGGCACTTTGGTCACTTTTAAAGAACTGATTTTAACCAAACTTAGTCTGAAGGAAGTCTATATAAAGTAGTTGTGTCCCGAAACTTTTCGCCATCATGACGTCATCAGGGGTCAGGTGACAAGCGATTTGAATTAAATAATCAAAATCTTTAAAAATCAACAACAAATCAACGGTTTGAGATATTAAGTTGATTCTTTCACCAAAAGTGATTTTTAGGTAGGGTCTTTCTTTGTGACACATTGCTTGACCTCTGTGACCTCTACTTCCGGTCAAACAGGAAGTAGCTCCTCATTTAAAAGTGGTAAGAGCTATGATCATGATTCTTTCACCAATAGACAATGTTAGGCAAGGTCTTTCATTTGTGACACATTGCTTGACCTCTGTGACCTCTACTTCCGGTCAAACAGGAAGTAGCTCCTCATTTAAAAGTGGTAAGAGCTAGGATCATGATTCTTTCACCAATATACAATATTAGGCAAGGTCTTTCATTTGTGACACATTGCTTGACCTCTGTGACCTCTACTTCCGGTCAAACAGGAAGTAGCTCCTCATTTAAAAGTGGTTAGAGCTATGGTCATGATTATTTCACCAATATACAATGTTAGGCAAGGTCTTTCATTTGTGACACATTGCTTGACCTCTGTGACCTCTACTTCCGGTCAAACAGGAAGTAGCTCATCATTTAAAAGTGGTAAGAGCTATGATCATGAATCTTTCACCAATAGACAATGTCAGGCAAGGTCTTTCATTTGTGACACATTGCTTGACCTCTGTGACCTCTACTTCCGGTCAAACAGGAAGTAGCTCCTCATTTAAAAGTGATAAGAGCTATGATCATGATTCTTTCACCAATAGACAATGTTAGGGAAGGTCTTTCATTTGTGACACATTGCTTGACCTCTGTGACCTCTACTTCCGGTCAAACAGGAAGTAGCTCATCATTTAAAAGTGGTAAGAGCTGAGATCATGGTTCTTTCACCAAAAGTCAATGTTAGGCAAGGTCTTTCTTTATGAAACATCGCTTGACCTCTGTGACCTCTACTTCCGGTCAAACATGAAGTAGCTTCTCATTTAAAAGTGGTAAGGGCTTTGATCATGATTCTTTCACCAAAAGTCAATGTTAGGCAATTTTTTTTTGTGACACAATTCTAAATGACAAGCAATGTGTTCCATAAACCCTGCAACTAAATGTGTTAAACTTTAGTTTTCTACATTGAAATAGTTGATACTTTTAAACCACATGTCTTAAACTGACAAAATAAGTGATATAATTTGAGAAATATTCTATATCATATGCGGAAAAGCCATGTGTTCTGTTTTCAACAGACACAACCTCTAGTTTCTTCTTCTTCCTCTTCTTCAGCCAAATTTCGTATAGACTTTGTACAGGGACATTCTACGCGCCACTTTGGTCACTTTTAAACAGCTGATCTTAATCAAACTTGGTATGAAGGAAGTCCATATAGGGTACTTGTCTCCCGAAACTTTTCGTCATTGTGACGTCATCAGGTGTCATGTGACCAGCGATTTGAATTTAATAATCAAAATCTGTAGAAATCAACAAAAAATCAACGGTTTGAGATATTAAGTTGATTCTTTCACCAAAAGTAATTGTTAGGCAGGGTCTTTCTTTGTGACACATTACTTGACCTCTGTGACCTCTACTTCCGGTCAAACAGGAAGTAGCTCCTCATTTAAAAGTGGTAAGACCTAGGATCATGATTCTTTTTTTTAACTTGTCCATTAAGGGATCCCTTTCTTTGTATAACAGTTTTGTAATTCAATTTATAATATCATATGCGGAAAAGCCCTATGTGCTGTTTGCTACAGCCATAGATGTCTAGTTGGCTTTTCCATGTTCAATGGAAAAGGTATTGTTTTTGTTCTGTTTTTTCTTTTTTCTTCTTCTTCCATTTTCATTTCCCATAGACTTTACACAGGGGCATTCTACACGCCACTTTGGTCCCTTTTAAACAAACAATCTTAACCAAACTTGGTCTAAAGGAAGTCCATATAGAGTAGTTGTATGCCGAAACTTTTCGCCATCATGACGTCATCAGGTGTCATGTGACCAGCGATTTGAATTTAATAATCAAAATCTTAAAAAATCAACAACAAATCAACGGTTTGAGATATTAAGTTGATTCTTTCACCAAAAGTGATTGTTAGGCAGGGTCTTTCTTTGTGACACATTACTTGACCTCTGTGACCCCTACTTCCGGTCAAACAGGAAGTAGCTCCTCATTTAAAAGTGGTAAGAGCTAGGATCATGAGTCTTTCACCAAATATCAATGTTAGGCAAGCTCTTTCTTTGTGACACATTGTTTGACCTCTGTGACCTCTACTTCCGGTCAAACAGGAAGTAGCTCCTAATTTAAAAGTGGTAAGGGCTAGGATCATGATTCTTTTGTCGAAAGTCGATGTTAGGCAAGGTCTTTCTTTGTGGCACAAATACGACCAATCCATGTGAGTTTATGATTAAAGGTGCACACTTCAAATGTATAAAATATAAGATCATAATCAACTGTCTTTTTGTGTGTATAAGGTTATGACAATTTTTTCAATAAAAACGGAAACGGAAAAGACTTGTGTTCTGTTTTCAACAGACACAATCTCTAGTTTCTTCTTCTTCTTCTTCTTCTTGTCGTTTGAGTTACCATAGACTTTTTCTGGATGGCACTTTGGCTACTTTTAAATTGCCGATTTTAACCAAACTTGGTCTGAAGGAAGTCCATATAGGGTAGTTGTCTCCCAAAACTTTTCATCATCATGACGTCATCAGGTGTCATGTGACCAGCGATTTGAATTTAATAATCAAAATCTTTAAAAATCAACAAAAAATCAACGGTTTGAGATATTAAGTTAAGTTCATTCTTTCACCAATAGTGATTGTTAGGCAGGGTCTTTCTTTGTGACACATTGCTTGACCTCTGTGACCTCTACTTCCGGTCAAACAGGAAGTAGCTCCTCATTTAAAAGTGGTAAGAGCGATGATCATGATTCTTTCACCAATAGACAATGTTAGGCAAGGTCTTTCATTTGTGACACATTGCTTGACCTCTGTGACCTCTACTTCCGGTCAAACAGGAAGTAGCTCCTCATTTAAAAGTGGTAAGAGCTATGATCATGATTCTTTCACCAATAGACAATGTAAGGCAAGGTCTTTCATTTGTGACACATTGCTTGACCTCTGTGACCTCTACTTCCGGTCAAACAGGAAGTAGCTCCTCATTTAAAAGCGGTAAGAGCTATGATCGTGATTCTTTCACCAATAGACAATGTTAGGCAAGGTCTTCCATTTTTGACACATTGCTTAACCTCTGTGAAGCTACTTCCGGTCAAACAGGAAGTAGCTCCTCATTTAAAAGTGGTAAGAGCTATGATCATGATTCTTTCACCAAATATCAATGTTAGGCAAGGTCTTATCTTTGTGATATATTGTTTGACCTCTGTGACCTCTACTTCCGGTCAAACAGGAAGTAGCTCCTCATTTAAAAGTGGTAAGAGGTATGATCATGATTCTTTCACCAATAGAAAATGTTAGGCAATGTCTTTCATTTGTGATACATTGCTTGACCTCTACGACCTCTACTTCCGGTCAAACAGGAAGTAGCTTCTGATTTAAAAGTTGTAAGGGCTATGATCATGTTTCTTTCGCCAAAAGTCAATGTTAGACAAGGTCTTTTTTTGTGACAGAAATATGACCAAGTCACGTGAGTGTATATGATTAAAGGTGCATACTTCAAAAGTATATAACATAAGATCTTAATCAAATGTCTTTGTGTGTATAAGGTTATGTTGATTTTTCAATAAAACGGAAAAGCCTTGTGTTCTGTTTTCAACAGACACAATTTCTAGTTTTTTTTTATTCCACTTTTTTCCCATAGACATAACACAGGGTCACTTCTACCCTTATGCCAGTTCCGATCAACTTTATACTTGGCACATAGTTAGACCACCACCCCAGGTGCCATGCCGAAACATTTCGTCATCATGACGTCATCACGTGCACCATGACGTCATCATAAAGGTGCAAATTTCAAGGCTCTTTATCTCCGGAACTGCAAGTCCGATGCAACTCAAACTTGGTATGGAAGTATATGGGGACGTGATATAGACAACAATTGCAGTCACGTGTTGATGACGTCATCGTGCGAATTTATACGAATTATTCAATTTTTGGACCTTTTCTTTATATCTCATGAACCACAAATCGTATTTTCGAAATTCTTTCGTCAAAATGTTTGTTAGGCTATAGGCACATGCCACAAAATACCCAAAAGTGGTGACGTCATGATGACGTCATCAAAAAGCCGATTTTCTGATTCACATATAAGGGAATATCCAATGGTGATAAAACTTGGTGGATAATAAGGGAATGGTACTAGTATCCTAAATTTGAAGTGGCGTCACGATGACGTCATCGGCTGATTTTGTATTGATTTTTGAATATTTAATTTTGCAATTTTTTCCCAGAAACACATATAAGCGTATATCCGATCATAATGAAACTTGGTGGGTAGGTACGAAATGGTATTAGTATCCCTAATGTGAAGTGACGTCACAATGACGTCATCGCCTGATTTTTTATTGATTTCTTTTTTAATGATTAATCTTGCCATTTAGAGTCAAACCATAAGACACAACACGGGCTTTGGAACTTTTTGGACCGCTGATATGGCTATCCATAGTAGTGGGCCAATTGTGTACAGGTAAACGTAGCACGACGAGCTAGAAAATCAGTCATTTTGCTGTTTCCACCGTCCATAAGCACAACCATACATACTATGTGCGCTGACCTATAGTGGACTCTGCCATTTCTGTGTTTCTCATGGCCGTGTGTATGTATCTGTACTACCGGTATACGTGTATTGATGGACGAGCGACGACGCTCCTGGTACATGTAGTTGTTTAGGACAATTAAGACACCGCTGATTATTTATTTCTCTGTACTGGGTCAATTGTGTACATATGTTTGTTTCGTACATTTTATAAAACATACGCGAAACAGCTCAGTGTTTGTACACAAACACATGTCTAGTTGTGATTGTTTTTCCTCAACCAGCTTCAAATGGAGAGGAAAGTTCTTCGAAAAAGTATCCGGGTCCCTCGTGCATAGACGTTTTGAATGCACAGTAGTCACAGCTAACCTCAAGACATCCAGGTCTTCCAACAGCATCTGAACAACATGCATCCTAACACCGAGTTCAATATGGAGCAGGAACGAGATAATCGAATCTCCTTTCTAGATGTGAAGGTAGCACGTCGACCCAACGGTACTCTCGAACACTCTGTCTACATGAATCCTACCCAAACGGACCGGTATCGTCACAACTCCAAATTCCATCACCAAAGCATCAAGTCGTCAGTCAACTGCACCTAGATCAACGATCTTAAAAGACGTTCGAGAGGAACTCACCCACATCTCCACAGCCTTTCAGATGAATAGATACCAACGCCGGAAACCCCTTGCAAATGACATCCCATCAGCCAAGCAGTCTGCTGTCCTGTTGAGCTGTATCGAAGCTACCGTTAAGGAAACCGTGAAGAGCTTGGCTGACCCTGTTCCAGTCACTGAAAAGACATACGTGTATGCTGAACTCTGTGACCTGCTCAAACCACATTTTGGCCCAAAACGTCTAGTGATCGCTGACCGGTTTCGCTTTTATCAGCGCAATCAGAAGCCTGGTGAGACTGTGGCACAGTATTCTGTGGAATTGCAGATCTTTTCTAGATGATGCCCTCCGCGACCGCCTCGTCTGTGGCATACGCAGTGAATTAAGCCAGAAACAACTACTCACCAAAGATGGGCAGACATTCTCAAAGGCAGCGGAACAAGGTAAAATGCTTAAGACAGCGACGAAGGACTTGCCTGAGATCAAGACGAGTACAGACAGCGCTTCAGTCCAGGCTGTCCAACAGGTGAAGCCGCGTATGACTCGACGCTTCGGCAAACATCCCAAAAAGGATCAGTGCTCCTCCAATCCTCGACTAAGTGGGCCACTTTGCCAGAAATGTGGGTATGGGTCCCCGCACAGAACTTGCCCTGCCGAGGGCCAACAATGCAAGAACTGCAACAAGATGGGCCACTTTTCTAAAGTTTGCCGCTCAAGGCCCAAGCAGATACAAGTTGTTCTTCAAACCGAACCAGCCGAGGATGACGACATCAGCAGTGTTGCTGAGAATGAGTTTTTCATCGGTGCAATCCGCCGAAAACAACTGCCCATTGCCGACATTTGGAGACAGGATTTGTGCATCCATAGACACACAGTGTCTTTCCTCCTTGATACTAGATCGGAGGTAAATATCCTTCCACTAGAGATCTTCAAGTCGCTGAACATTCCTGACAAGACCCTCCAACCGTCCGCGACTCGTCTGACTGGATTCTTCGGTGGGAAAGCGATACCCATCGGCCAGACAACTCTGGTATGCCAAGTCAAAGGGAAGACTCAAGCCTAGCGGTTCCTCATCCTTGCTCATGGGGAACCTGTCATAGGCAAGCAAGCCCGTGACTCAATTGGCTTGGTACAACGTGCTAAGCCAGGAGACTGTTTTTGAGGGAGTTGGATGCCTGCACGGCCAAACAGTCTTCATCAAGGTAGATCAAGCGACCACCCCTACTGCGTCACGACGCCGAAAAGAATGGTGCGATCCGCCTATGTTTAGGCCTCAGACGGCTGAACAAAGCCATAGCCAGAGAGCGATTTACCATACCTACAATAGAAGTCTTGGGAAAGGTTGCTGGTGCACAGATCTTTTCCCTACTCGATGCCAAACATGGCAGTTTTGGCAAGTACCTCTTGAATCTGGCAGTCAAGAGTTAACTACCTTCAATACGCCGTTTGGTCGTTTCTGTTTCAAGCGGCTCACATTTGGCATCACGTCAGCTCCTGAAATGTACCAACGAATCATGAATGACCTTCTGAGCGACATACCAGGGGTCATAGTGTACATGGACGATGTGCTCATCACTGCTTGTACGAAGGAAGAACACGACGACCGACTTCAGCGTGTTCTCACAATTGTTCAGCATGCTGGAATTAAACTGAACAAAGACAAATGCAAGCTAGCCCAAACGAAGGTAGACTTCCTTGGCATGCAGCTGGACAAGGAAGGCGTCCATGCAGATCCTGCAAAGATAGCAGCGATTATCCAGATGACCCCACCAACCACGAAAGCTGAAGTGAAACGACTAATGGGCATGATCAATTGGTTGGCGAGATTCATCCCTTTTTTTTTTTCAGTTGCTGCAACAATCAACGACTTACTGCAGAATGACGTCAGTTGGGTGTGGGGCACACAACAGCAGTCAGCTTTTCGTAAGATGAAGACGCTCTTGACATCAGTCCCTGCCATCGCCTTCTATGACCCAACTATAAAGCCGACCATGGTCAGTGCCGACGCTAGTGAATATGGCCTTGGAGGCTGTATTCTGCAGCAACAAGATGACACGCATTGGAAACCAGTTGCATACTGCTCACGAAGCCTCACACAACCAGAACGCCGGTATGCACAGATCGAAAAAGAGCTCCTTGCCTCGGTTTGGACATGTGAACGGTTCTATGTGTACCTGAGAGGCCTTCACATCACGATCCAGACAGATCACAAGCCGCTGGTTCCTCTCATCAATAGCAAAGATTTGTGCGATGCCTCACTACGGTGCCAACGACACCTCATGCGCCTCATGAAGTATGGATCGAGATACACCATCTTCACAAGACCGCATCGTTGGCAGTGATCAATTTCTTGAAAGCTGCCTTTGCCAGATTTGGAGTCGCCCCAGTTCTTCGATGAGTTTGATGCGTTCACAAGAGAGTACGACATTGAGCACCGTACTTCCAGCCTTTACTATCCCCAGTCAAACGGAATGGCAGAGAAAGCAGTGCACATCGCGAACTCGATGTTACAGCAACCAGATTCACTACGAGCATTGCTGACATACAGATCCACACCGTTCCAGGCCTTCATCTGAGCCATGTCCGCTTGCTCACGAGAGCTACGTACCACATTGCCGACACTCCCTCGGATCCTATGTCCTAAGCCAGTCAACTCACACCAGTTGAAAGCGTCTGACAAGCAGCGTAAGGCCAAGAGTGAGTCTTACTTCAACCAGAAGCACGGCGCTCGACAGCTGAATGAACTGAATTCAGGTGTCCCAGTACGCATCCGGAACAAAGGTCACTTGAGTCCGGTAGGAGAAGTGGTTCGAAAGGCAGGCCCTCCTTGCTCCTACATTGTCAACATCCAAGTAGTGGAATAATCGCCGTAACCGTCGCCACCTGCTGCTCGTTCCAGAACCAGAGCCAGTCCTCGAATTCCCAACTCCAGCTGGCCCAATGCACCAACAGGATTCTATAGTCCCTCCACCTGTACCATTAGACAGACCTCATCGCGCAACCAAGACCCCTCAGTGACATCAGGACTATGTGATGTCCTAAAGTCAAACTCTGAACTGCAACATCAATCTTTGGACTGAATCATCAAAAACTTATCTGGACTATAAGTTAATTCTGAATTTGGACACTAGCTGGACTTTATGCAAATTAGCTGGACTTTGTTCTTCATCAACTCACACAATTTCAGATTACAACAATATATTCATAGACATTTAACACTACCGCATAGTACATGGAGTAGTAAAACACATTAACTGATAGTCACACACCACAAGTATTTGAACTAAACTTCTTTATGTTCATTCTCAATACAAATCAACAACCAAAGATTTGAAACATTCATATAATTGAACAGACAAGGGGAATATGTTGTACTAAAAAGACACCAACTACATGTTACAAGGGTTGGCACCTATAAACACAGCATGTGTGTACAAGATCCCCTGTGAATGTGGGAAAGTGTACATTGGCGAGACTGGGAGAGATCTCACTACCAGGATCAAAGAGCACATGGCCCACGGACGTAGGGGGAACTATGAGAAATCATCCATAGTCAAGTACTCCCACCGTTAGGATCACATCATCAACTGGAAGGAGTCCAAACGCATAGGTCTGGTTAAGATATGGAAAAGAAGACGCATCAGATAAGCCATCGAGATCCAAAAACTAGACACTGTTCCCAAAAAAGACATCGGCTTCTTCATCAGCATCATCTATGGCGCCCCCTACTACCTACCCAGACCAATAGGTCGATATCTATACCCACGGTCCTTTAAGTTACAACTCTCCCTAGACCATTCTATACCCACGGCCACCCAGTCTCTGTTCAGTCCTCATTACTTCCTACCGAATCCATACAGCAATACACTATCCAGTCACCACTCGCCGCACTCGTGGGATCCAGTACTTTCACACCTCACGGATTTCCACCAGGTCTGCAAAAGAACTCAGAATACCCATTCGCTATATCTATATCTATTCGCTGTATCCTGTTACACGATCTTTACAACTACGCGCTCTGTCAATGAACTCGCTACCTCTGCAGGAAGTCCCTGACATTCGGCTTCTGGGACTTGATATCACCTGTAAACTTTCCTGGGACAAATACATACACGATGTTGCCATAAAAGCTTCTCAGCGCATAGGTTGTCTGTACCGTGCAAGGCACTACCTCCCTCCTACCGTTGTTCTCTATCTATATAGATGTACAATACGTCCAGTTATGGAGTACTGTAGCCATATCTGGGCTGGGGCTCCATCCTGTCATCTGGGCCTGTTAGACAGAATCCAGCGGCGCGCCATCATTTTGGTGGGTTTTGGTTCAGCCTCATCTTTGGAACCCTTATCACACCGCCGCCCTGTGGGCTCACTGGCCTTATTTTATAGGTACTATTATAGACAATGCTCTATCGGTCTCTCTGCCTTGGTTCTCTACGATCGTCCCAAGGCTCAAACCACACGTTTCTCTGCACGGTTGCATCCATATGCAGTTGTGGCTCCCAAAGCCAATACACCATGCGCTACTCTTCCAGCTTTTTCCCGCGCACTGCTGCACTATGGAACTCTCTACCTACAACCTGTTTCCCCCACTGTTATGACTTGTCCCAGTTTAAACACAACGTAAACACACATCTCTCTTCCTCTTAATTAATCATGCTCAGGTTTTTTTTATTCTTTTGTCTTTTCTATTTAGCCCTTACCTTGAGTGGCCTTCTTGGGCCTTGTGTTGGGCGATTCACATAAAAAAAAACTAGCAGTCCAGTCTCTTCCTCGTTGCTGCAGCGTTCTACTGCCCGGAGCATCGAATTACAAGGCTCTTTTCAGAGGAGTTAAAGAGTTAATATAGGCATCAACTTCACTTTAAGATAGAGCAAAAGGTAGACATGAATAACTGTACCTGAGATATTAATGCGTTAGGGGTAGAACTCTAACAGTAACATTCTTCTATTTAGACCAGCTTGCAACAGGCTAGCATCGACCTTTGGAGGTCTTCTTCTTATCGTGTCCACATATATCAGATGCTGTGTCTCAGCCAAAAATGTACACAGCTCCTAGTGATATCATTGTACTCAGCAAGGTCATCAGCTTTGCATTCATGCTTCAGTTAATGCCTCGGTCACATTTGCTATACGGCTAGCGTACGGCGGCAGTTTGCACCCAAAATCGAGAGAAACGTGCGGCGGCCGCCGAAAATCTGCGGCGGCCTCAGGGTCGCCTTACGGCACATCCCTATTTTGTACAAACCGTAGGGATGGCCGTAGAGTTATAGCGCGGAGTTATAACTCTTTTCATTTATACGTTCGCCGTGCCAATTCGACCCGCCATAGCCATCCCGTAGAACGGTTTTTCGGTTCCCGTACGCTCGATGCACGCTATCCGTAACACGTTGGAAACTTTGCCATGAAATGACCATCGTGAAAAATGTTGATGTGTATGGCAAACCCCTCATTATCATACTCATTGTATGCTGCGGGCGCATTGCAGCAACCTTGCGTCTTCCATTTTGTCAACGGCCGCCGCAGGGTCACACTAAAGGCGACCTTGCGTCATCACTTCAAAGGACGTACGGCAGCCGCAGGTTTTTTCTCCCAATAAATTAAAAATACGCCGTGCGGCAACCCTTACAGTGTGACTGCTACAGTGTATTACCGTGGAAATACTGCGGCGACCCTATAATTGTTACTGGCCGTAGATATTTTAGAATCCACGGCGGCCGCGACCTAATGACCTAGGCATTAAGGCTGGTTTATACTCGCTGCGTTTACGCACGCGTAGCGCACAGTGCGAATGTCGCATTCGATGTTCATACTCCTTCAAGATATGAATTTCGATGCGCAGCGATAGTCTGCATTCGAATGCGGAAACGCGCAAACGGTACAGTTCATACAAGTTAAAATGTGTGATGCACAGTGCAATCCTACTCCGATGAATTCACTGATTCACAATGGAGGGAGTTGACGAGATTATTCTTTTGTCATTATTGTGGATCGCACACCGTCAAAATCAGGCAGTGCCTAAAAGAAAGGAGAGGCGATGGTATGTGCGTCCTTTAAATCGGCGACGGGATCAACAAGGAGTTCCATTCTCTCATCAGTGAGATGCGTTAATTTATACGATGAGGAAACGCATTATCGCTATTTCCGGATGACGAGGGCTCGCTTTGATGCCCTTATGCACAAAGTCGGACCTCGACTGGAGCATGCCGGCACTCATCGGTTCCCTGTCAGCCCAAGTCAACGGCTGCCTTGGAGGGGGGGGGGGTGGATTGTTTGCGGCCGCATGGCACACGCAAGGCCAACGTGCGCTCGACGTACGACTGCCGTAGAACCGTTCTACAGTCTAGCTATACGGCGAGTCCAATACACGGGTTTACACTTCTAAAAAAGCGCATGCGTGATAGTGCCTCGTTTCGAAGTCGCGATCAAAACCACCGAAGTGTAAACCCGTGTATTGTCTTCGACAATGGACGGGCTTACACTTCAAAAAGTGCGCATGCATGGAAGTGCCTCGTTTTGAAGTTGCGATCAAAATCTAAGATGGCCGCCATGGTGTAAACCCGTGTATTAGTGTTCCTTCGTTTTGAACGTTCACAGTACCGTAGTACCGTAAAGACCTTACCATTACCCAATGAGAAGCTGTGCACAACTGGCTCCGCCCAATTCAGACGGTTGCATTTGTTCAACATCATACATATTCATGTTATGCAAATAGTTCTTTTGAGAAAGATATCCAAAGTCTCAAGCGCAGAGCTGCAACAATGTGCACCTGTTTGGGATTTCTATTCTGTCTCCCTCCAACTGTACTGTTGGTCACCATTACGCAATGCTGTACGAACAATGAAATAGGAACGCCACTTCTATAAATTAGATAATGAATGGTAACAAAACGATTATGTCGGTCTTGTTCGACGTGTACACTAATCTGAGAGTTTCATCATGGATTGCTATACATGTACAATCGGATTTTGCATTTCTGATGTTGATAAGTGTTCCTGAGAAATGTTCACGTTATTTCAGGAATTGGCTTTTCACATTCAGATGAGATAACGTGCTGTCCTATTATAATGCTATTCAGGAAGGCTGTTCACATTCAGATGAGATAACGTACTGTCCTAATGCTATTCAGGAAGGCTGTTTACATTCAGATGAGATAACGTACTGGCCTGATGCTATTCAGGAAGGCTGTTTACATTCAGATGAGATAACGTACTGTCCTAATGCTATTCAGGAAGGCTGTTTACATTCAGATGAGATAACGTACTGTCCTAATGATATTCAGGTCTGTTGTTCACATTCAGATGAGATAACGTACTGTCCTAATGATATTCAGGTCTGTTGTTCACATTCAGATGAGATACGGTTCGGTCAGCTACAATGTATTTCGATTTGTGTGCACTACGGTGCATGCAGTGAAACGTTGGCAAGTACCGGTATGACAATGTTTTAACAAAAAAATGTTTTGACTGTCTCCAAAATTGAAACACAACACGAATTAGCACAATAAACATTATTACTTGCACAACAGCACAACATTGAGCATCAAACTGTTTTGTAGTTTAGGCCTAAATAAAATAAAATAAAGGTCGGGACAGAGCCACGGCACACAACCCTCATTCAAATGACATTCTTTTACGTGCTCAATGCCTATTCACAAGTGGAGTTCCTATTTCATTGTTCGCATGCCCTGTGCATTGCGCCGAATGGGGACCATTTCAGTACAGTGAAGGTAATACAGCTACAGGTGCACATTGCTGCATTTCTGCGCTTGAGTTAAACTTTGTATTATATACTTACTGCGCAGGTATACTTTACGGGGTTTTCTGCGAGTATAATTATGCCTTTCATAAAGAGCTCTTAGTATAACATGGATGTGTATGATGTTCAATGTAGGCAACCGTCTGAATTGGGCGGAGCTTGTTGTGCAGAGATTCTCATTGGGCAATGGCAAGATCTTTACGGTACTACGGTACTGCGCACGTTCAAAACGAAGGAACACTTTTACGGGTTATGAGACTGTCTTTATTCACGCTTGAGTGATTTTAGGTGAAAAGGGCATTGACAATCACTTCACTGCTAGATTCCATGACGCCGTCAATACATTTCATATGGCCGAGTGGTTCGGGTATGGGGCTTCAAGTTACCTGTCCCGGGTTCGAGCCTTGGTGTGATGTTAGAAGTTTTGTTTAATGTTTTTCTCCTATCAATTGTCTGGTATAAATAGATTTAGAAAGGGCTGTGATTTCACCAAAGCTTCGTGGCTCGGTGGGATAAGCGATGGTACCACCGCTCAGACTTCCGGCAGTCTGGGTTCGATTCTCCGATCCTGACTCTCTGATAATGAATGGAACATGGCCTGTGCGGACCCTGGCACCGCGATGGTCCAGGGGCCGCCTTGTTTCTCCCTCTTAGTCCTTCAGAGCTCTGCATGTCAGGCTAAGGTCTCTGGTGGGGAGGATACGCAGTAGTCGGCTTGCCAGTAAGCCTATGGGTACTATTATGGGAGCCGGTAAGCCGGGTGAAAGAATCCCGGTGAGGCGCGTGCCCCTGAACACCTGATGGTCTGCTTAACTCTTGCTCTTTTTTGGTTTGAAATGTCAGGAGGAATAGTTGAATAGCCCGTTTCAATTATTTTAAGTATTTTTTTTTAACTCTGTTTTTAGTTTCAATGGAAATCGAACACTGGGCTTGCCTGATTCTAAACATATGAGTAAGTAGCAAAGGGTATTAAAGATTACTTTACATAATTTGTTCCATGGACAGCTTACACAATGAATAGCTTTATTGAAAAAGACCTTCTAGGAAAGATCAATTTGTTGCATTCTCTTTTTTCAAGAGAGAGTGCTTGTTAAATTATGCTTTATTTAACTTTTGAGTGTCATTTGTTTGTTTTGAAAAACATCGCCAATCCCCGTCTTCTTGTGGACTCGCCTTGTGTGGGAGACTTTTCACTTTCTGGAAGTTCACCGAGAGAGGGCGCTCGCAACCTGCTACGGGTAGATAAAGTCCCTTCAGTATAAAACTCTAGCAAGGGGTGCACCAAACTAAATAGCCGGGGGGAAATTCGCCGAGCTGATTATCCTAATTTTATGCTGTGTATCCTCAAAATGTTTTTAAAATATGCAATTTGTGGGGTCATGTTATTCATAATTATATTGTGTAATTATGACTGGTTATCACAACCTAGGAGTTCAGTGCTTCAGCCTGTATTGTGAAGACGAGAAATATTGGCTTGAAATGTGGCCCTACATTGTTTTGAACGTGAAGGCTTGCACTTGCTTCATGAAAACCGGCTGCAAGTTAGTTTGGGAAAATTGATTTTTTTTTTCGGTGGGGGGGGGGGGGGGTTCTTGGGGAAATTAGCAAATCTGATCGGCTAACAAATCAAACATTGAAAAGAATCAGGTAGATGAAGGTCCAAACTACGTTTTGCATTACTGCACTAAACATGTAGAGAATCCTTGATGAGATCATTTTGAACATTGAAGTTGATGTATTTTACACTTCAGTCAATGGGACACTAGCTCAAACAACATGTTTGTCATATTTCGTGTAGCCTCAATTTATTTATTGTTTAATATGCAATTTGGGGGTCATGAAATCCCCGACCATATAGCCTGTGGCAGAAGCAAAATGTTCTTGGTTTTTATCTGCAGCATCCCGAGCATAAACTATAGCTAGTGTTTCCCGGTTATGAGACTGGCTATAGCTCTGATTGATACAGAACGCAGGTACGTACAGTACTCCACGTGTTGAAGATTTTAATCAACACCATTCGGTAGCACCTATTTATTTTGGAGAAGTAATTAATCAAACGAGGTTTCTAATGTTTTTTTTCTTTCCAATAGTCTTCCATTACAAGTTTGTTTGTTCTACCTGAAAATGCAAGATAACATGGTTTAATAAGTGGACCAAAACAACCGTGAGGCAAATCCGAATTGCAATCGACAGAGAAACTGCCAAAATATTGTCTGCTCTTTCTGGATTGTGTGTTGTTTTTGAGCGACTTTTTGACTTAAGGGCACAGGACAGGATTGGAGAAGTAAATTAACCTACCTTAACAGAAATGTTCCCAGATTAATTTTAAGTTTCAGAGTAATGGAGATGGTACTGGTAGAAACATACCGTTAAAATATTTCCGCCTTAAATGGTGTATTTATGATCCAGAAAATTAGCAAAACAAAGACCGAAAACAGTTTAAAATTCAGGGTAATATCATAATTATAACCATTTTGTATATGTTATAAGAAAAATAGAGTCGGTTTTTCGTTATTTCCTCGTGACTCAGATGTGCAATTGTGTATTTGATCGAATTTTAACAGGTGTGTTATTTTAAGTACATGTTGGATTCGACAAAATGTGAGTGCTGTTCTGTGACCATTACCGATCATGTACCTATTTATAGAACTGCACATTTCATTGAGTGAGCAGATAAAATGTGTGACAGTCTCCATCGAAAACAAAGCTTGAAATTTGGAAACAAAAGTTGACCGCCATGAACGCCCTCTCGGTAACTCGTCCTCACTTCTGAAAGGGAAGCAGCTGAGCCTGTTTGCTACAAGAAATCGCGCACTATAAGCAAACATATTCTACTGTCACTGTGTGTGTGAAGTACTTGGGTATCAGCGGGTGATAGTGTGTGCAACTCCTGTTTGTTTTGCAAGAAGGCCGACCACCTTGTGCTCCATAGCATGTATCATATATTGCAGAGGAGCCTACAAGAGCCGTAGGTTGCCACGGTGCCTATGTGCTGCATTCAAGTCCTTTTGGGCAGATTCACCGGTTTAAATGATGGAAAGGTTATTCACTGCGCGTAGCCATCAGTGTACTCAGTAAGATAACTCTTACAAAGCTTTTGTCGCATTCAAGCATCGCAGTTTGGGTAAAGGTAATATCATACTTTAGTAAGAAACCAATATAGAAATGTTCACTGATTTACGTATAACTTACAGTGTGTGAAGATGGTGACGGTAGAAACATACCGTTAAAACCTTTCCGCCTGAAATGGTGTATTTATTCAGAAATTAGTCAAGCAACGACCGAAAATCTTTTTATAAAAGGAGACGAACTTGTGTGCGTTTTGCCGAGATTGAGAGTAAGAAACTCATCATGCGACAGGCGATTGGTGAGCAATCAGATAAGAGATGTATAATCCCTGGGCCCATCAACATGCCTACGTGCTAAACGTGCAGAATTCATTTCTTAAAAGGACATAGTTGTCAACGGACAGTGTGATTTCAAATGTCCACGTAATTTACTCATTTTGCACAGATATCATGCAACGCATTGGTCGATTAATTTAAACATGTGACGTATCTCAAATTGACGGTCATCGCTTGGGAATTCCAACAAAAATACAAGTCTTTTATTGTATTTTTGTTCAGCTTAAATACACAAAAACACATTTTGCTTGGTATACAACTCAACTGATTCTGACTTAAGTAGCGGTTTTAATGCCACGGTAAACGTCAAAATGAAAAGAGTTATAACTCCGCGTTATAATTCTACGGCCACCCCTACGGCCTGTAAATAATAGGGATGCACCGTAAGCCGACCCTGAGGCCGCTGCAGATTTTCGGCGGCCGCCGCACGTTTCTCTCGATTTCGGGTAATTAAGGCCGCCGTACGATAGCCGTAGGGCCACTTCAAGAGGTGCTCCATACTTTGTGGTTTAGTGCAACAAATAAAGGTTACATCATCAGTGTGTTGGAAGCCCCACTTCTTTAGAGACACCCTGCATTTGGTCAGTTCCCGTTCTCAGTCTGTTGAGGCAATTCCATTCAGTCCCGGTTGAGATGATAACACAACATTCAATCTGGGGCTGGTATATGGTGTTTTAGCATTCCGGATGGAACGTCTTCACTCTCCATCTCCATCTCCAGGGCCTATGCTACACACTGGCGTCTTTGGCCAAGACTGCAAAGGTTGAAGCCTCAGGTACTCAGGTACCTCGATAACTCGACTCATGTTAGAAACAGTTCCTCCTCTTGAGACAAGGTCAATTACATTCTGGTCTCGAAGATCTTTCTTTGTATCTTCTAAAATGGCACAGAGCTCGTCACTTGTTAGAATCAAGCCTAACTGCCATAACTTCTGCATAGGAATTGTAGGCTGGACTTGGAGTTTAGATGGCATACCATAGTACGAGGCAGTTTGGTTGGGACGCTCCGAGTAGGATTTGCTTCCTTTACTCTGAAGGTGGCCTGCATGGGATCCACGCTATGTGCCAGAAAGTTACTCTATTCTGTTTAAACACTTCCTGATTGGTAGCCATATTCCGATCTTGGCAATTAGGAGTTTAGTTCTAATGTCTCTTCGGCATCAAGAACAGATATATTCAGGTCGTCCATGTAAGGTTGGTGAGTAACTAATTTCATCAGCCCCCATCACATGGTACATGCACAGCTATGTATCCAGATACAAAGCGCTAGCAATTAGAAGCGGCTCTTCCTCAACGGTGAATGTTATCAACTCACATTCGTGTGTTTGGTTATTGCATGGGAATTAAATCACCAAAAATAAAATCTGTGACAATTTGCATTGGATTAAAACATCTTGCTGATCTAAAATCACTGGTGTCGATTTCTTTTCATGCTTGGAAGGATGATTGGTGATTTTGGTGTACTATGCGAGGGAGCGAAGCGACCGAGCGGGGGGAGGCTGTAAGAGGTGGGATACCCCCCTCCCAAACCAGGGACTTTTTAATAAAAACAGATTCGAAAAGTCACATTTTAGAGCATTTAAAAAAGATATTCAGAAGAATTAAACATATGTGTAGTATACATTTACTGCGAAGACACAAAAACAACAAGGATTATGTAATATTTCTATACAATAAACTTGAATGAAATTCAACCTCAAAATATTGGGGGGGGGGATGATAATACACGCCACACCTCCCACCTCAAATATTGGGGATATATCCCCCCCCCCCCCGGGATCGACACCCATGTCTACAATGATGACTATGTGTACAATTTCTGTTAAAAGGTGACGTTCCCCTCTTTGGAAAAACGGCATCGCAGAGTACAACACACTATCAAGATGATGCACGTTACGCCATTGATGGAGACTTAAGCTCGTTTTCACATACACTACCCAGTAAGCTTTACTGTCATTTTACCAATCACTTACAGAATGCACAATATTGTACACCATTATGTCTTGATGCAAGATGCCAAATCGGTTACAGATTTACCAAATGTCACGCAGTTTACCTCATTCCCGCCGTTTATGTTCATTTTCTTAAGTCTATTAATTTCATTTCAGATGACCCTCATCCTTGGTGGCAGGTGGACCTTGGTACCGAACACTTCTTGGGTAAAATCACCGTCACACTCCGACAAGATTGCTGCAGTAAGTATGGAGCTCCTTGTACACGCCCTCTGTAGTCCAAAGCCGCTCCGTGTCTATTTGACGGATCGCAAAAAAAAATACTCAACTTGTGGCTCTGTCATAGATTGTGCTCACTTTTTGTTGAAAACAAGACATGAATATTCAAACATAGAAGACATCATTGTGTACTGGAACCAGGTAAAATCAAAATGGTAAAACAAAACGAAATGCAAACTGACTAGCACCCTCTATGCTCTGATATTACAACCGCCACCTTATCTAGTATGGGACACCTAGCGACATCCCAATCATAGCAAGTCCCCTGTTTCTTTTTATCTCCTGTAAAGGCCACGAATTGGGCGAATACCGTTTCACTGGAGCAAGAGCACGTGCCGGTCTCAGTTCAAACTACGTCGTGAACCAGCCATGCGGGCTACCAGCTACGAAGGAACAATCATACGATGGAGCAGTGAATGATTTCTTCTGTGACCCACCACGGATGGCCAGATATGTTAGCTTGGACATAGATATCTCTAAGCCCGATGTCAACCACCCAATGCTGACCATTGCTGAGGTTGATGTTTCTCTGTACACTATGGAAGAATCTAATGAAGGTACTACAGGGTCTGTATTTCTGACTAACAAGAGTTGCTGCATTAATAAGAAGTCAAATATTACAAAATGTATTTTGTGGCAAATTTGGTCAAAAGCCACTCCAACCGGCTTAAAAACACTGTCATTTTATATTTTTTATAATAATTTTTTAAAACAAATTCCCACCAATCATAAATATTGCTCAGGTTTCCTTGCCCGCTTTAAACTTTGACATATTTTTTTGGACATGTTTTCATCCTGCCTACTCAAATTCTACTCACTTTATGCATAAAAGATTTGCTTGACAATGACAATGTTTTGTTTGGTGTTGCCTTTTGAAATGATTGTGACAATCATTATTTATTTATTTGATTAAGGGATGTATGAACTGGCTGACCTCATCAAGTTGCTGCCGAACGGCATCATCGGAAACGGCAATCCTTTGGCGACCGAAGTGGCCCGCTCCCTCCCGCTCTGCGCCGTGTTCTGCCTCATTCAACCCGGGTGCGTGTCCCTCGACTACTCCCCAGTAAACAACCAGTGTAACCTGTACAACATCAGCGCAGCCTACATTCAGATAACTCCCCATCAGGACTTCTCTGTTTATATGTTGCACAAGCAGCAACGCCATCCATAAACGATACGTAATTTACTGAAACCGTAAATGTTTCATTCACGCTTTCCAATGGAGAAAGTTTGAAATCTAGGTCAAAGTTAAATGTTTGAAGTCACATTTCCACTTTATTTGACTCCCATAAATGCGCATTGATAATATACCTGCCAATCGTCACATGGAAGTCCAAAAAGAGAAATTATAACTTGTTTACCATAACAACATTAAGTTACTCAGCTTGTTAAATTTTTTATTTTAGTTGTTAGTAAACACCATGTGCACATAATTATATGAAAAGGGAACCTCTGACCTAGAAATTAATGCCGAAAGGTATTAAATACTTTTGTTTCAACATTTCAAATACTTTGTTCAATTCAGTTCCATTGGCCGACGCTGGCCGGATCTTATTGTGTTCAAATGGATATGACGTCACTCCTTTGGAGCACCTGTTGTTACTTTACTTAAATAAATAAAGCATGGAATAACAAAGTAATGACGACACCAAATCTTTAATGATTTTAGTAATATTATGATTTCAACCTCATTCAACCCCCCCCCCCCCCGAAAAAAAAGTCTGAAAGGGGAGATTAGGATACATTTTTAATTCGTTGAGAAATCCGTGATAATGATGGAGTTCAGCGATAATTGTAAGGTAACATCCATAAATCAATAATTTATTGATAATTGAAATATGATTCATCAAATAATTGTAAGCATGCTGGCGTTGTGAGCGTATTATCTTTTCGGAATCAAAACGATGTTTGCATGGTACGATGCGGCTGTAATATGTCGTCGATAATCATAACTAAAGACAACACAGTACTTAAGAATTTGACTGGCTTGGTTTCATTAACTCTGGGATCTGCGCTTTCTTCATTGTAAGAAAGAGTCATGCCTGGTAATATAATTTGCCATAAAAGTATCAAATAACCACTAGAGAAACTGACTGACTGAAACTATGCAGGAGGTCGCCGGTTCCAATCCCGCTGCAGTCAATTTTTCTTTGTTCACTTTTCAATGATTTTTAATTTCGGTCAGTTGCCATTGTGGTTATTTGATGATTATATTGATTAAAAGCCGTATCATCTTTGAGTGATCCCCCATGTACCGTTTTCAGATTGCAGCATTGCTGGGTATGGCGGTGTGTTTCATGGCTTTCATGGCTTCTGACTGCCAAACGAACAAAGATAATTTACTATTTGGGACACCACCAACCCATGGGTGGATAGCTTAGTTGGTAGAGTGGCTGTACGGTTCGGATCGAATCCCGCTCCAGTAAATTTTTCTTTGTTCACTTTTCATTACCATAATAACGATAGTTGTCAATATTCTTAGGTAATTGCGAACGTCTTTTGTACATTTTTTGTGTCAGATATCTCGCGAGTATGTGTGTACAATGTATATTTCATTAGTTTTCCAGTCAACCACGCAGTTCATTAGTGTTCATGCAGTGAAACACAAAAGAGTTTAAAGTAGATTGATAATCATTGGTCATAGATGATAAATTATGATAATGACATATTGCAATGCGTTCAGCTTCGAAGTATTTGACTTCATATATAAAATCAGTGATAAAAGTTTCGAATTTGCGTTTCGTATATACATGATAGGTGTATAATTGTGGGTTAAGTGTACAAAATAAGTTTATATGATACATACGCGATTTAGAAATAATAAATTATACCAATTCCTGTTAAATGTGTCGTTAATATAAAGGTATGCACTGTAGTTTAATAATTAAATTTATATAGTTGCTTTGTAAAAAATCGTGCTTTTTTTTTAGGACACAGACATTTTAAATGCGCATGACGTCATAATTGTGGTGCAGCCCTCTTCCTGGGGTCAGAAGGAAAGTTTGCATACAATGCCTGTTCACCCAATATTTTAACTTTATATAGGTTCACGTTTGAAATGTGTCATAGATAATTAAAGTAGCCCAATTATATATTATTATAATTATAATAATTCATATTGTGCAGGTATTATAATGAATATACTCTACTGTGCATTGCAAATGAATTATTATCCCCGGTCATCGGGCCATAATTTAATACATTCCTGAAACCATCTCAACTCCCTGGGGAGTATACAGCCTGGGTACCGTATTCAGTGCACAGAGGCTAATCACACCACAAAGTCATCTCGCAGGTATCCATTTACACCTGGGTGAAGAGGAGCCATATGTAAACAAGTGTCTTGCCCAAGGACACAACCACCACTAGCTCATGGCTGGATTCGAACCCACAATCTGTAGATTGACCATAGGATTTTGCGTACGACACGATTCCTGGTTCATTCAGTTTCCAATCAGAGGTTTCAATCAGAGATTATATGCAAAGACTGTAAAACCTCTCTTGCTTTACTGCGTATATCAGACAGCGCGTTATTATGGCAAGGTCAAAGACAACACGTTGCCGATGGCTTTGGCTATTTCGCCAGCGTGCGATTAGCATTGACATTTTGTTTATACCCACATCAGAAAACGCTCAAGCCAACTTTTTTTTTTCAAAGCTAATTTTGTTTGGCCATCAACCCGAATAAGAATGTTGGTATAAAATTTGCCCGCATATTTTCATTTGCTTTACTTGGGATTTGCATGGGAAAATGTTCAGGCCATGATGACAATAAGAAGAGGAAGTGATCTTATTTACTGCGTAAAGAACATTTCTGCAATCGCAGAAGATGTATAAAGAAATCCCAGTCACAATATTTAGGAACATGAACAGTGCTACTGTATCTCAACTGCATGTACATGATGGAGTCACATTATATGGTATGCATTACAATGTATGTATTGATGTAGAAGACGACATGTCGCAATTTGTCTATACGTGACTTGCATTGAACGTTCGTGTATTCGTGTATAGCCAGTTGGTTGCTTGATATCAAACACAGAGAGGAAGGCCTCCATAACAAGTAATAACAAGAGGAGAGAGGGAAAAGGACGCCAGTGTGTGTGTGTTTTTGTTTGTTTATAAAACCATGGCAACCAGGCAGCAGTGGTTAGTTTCCTAATGGATGCTTGGTGATGCATGACTTTTGTCGGTAAGGGCAGACGGCGTTGATTGCCAATTTACCATTACCGTTCATAATTATCAGATTCACCAGCCAAGGTTAAAGCCAATGAAGTCAAAATACGACGCCTTGCTACTTGAGCGTTGTATGTTATACCTTACACGCTATGGCGAGGCTCAAGGTTGCTAGGCTTGAGAGAGATTCTGATTATTCCAACTTCAAAATACGAGTATCTTTGGAAAGGCATCAATCATACCAGAACTGAGTATAACAGACTGAGTACTCACAGTTGTGTGGCAAAACGTCTATTGAATCGGTGCATGTGTCAACGACTAGCTACAGTGCAGCATCGTAGCACAGGACATCATCATGTGTATTATACCTTATACATTGACTTGATTGATATAAAACTACATAGTAACTGTACACGCCGATTTTGGTTATCGATGAACATTTTATCCATGACAATCAAATAGAAATAAACTTGCAAATCAGTCAAGATGTTCTCAGTGCACCTCTTCATCATCCTCTCTGGGCTCATTCTCATCAGCTCCACCCTCGATCAGTTTAAGAACAATCCCTGTGCCGAAAAGTGCCCCCCTAAATGCCCGCCCGGATGGAGAATGTGGCGAGGATCTTGCTATCGTTTCACCCCGAAGGCTTCATGGAGTAAGGCCAAGGCATCATGCAAGGCAACAGGAGGAGCGATGGCTGCACCCCACTCACAGGAGGAGAATGATTTCTTCTTGGGTTTTGCAAGATCTGATAATGCTAACGTCCCAGGTGGTGTTATCTGGATAGCCTGTGATGATCAGCAAAAGGAAGGCCAGTGGTTTTGCGATGGAGAGATGGAAATCAATGCCTTCAGAAACTGGTTCAGCGGTGAGCCAAACCAA
Source organism: Astropecten irregularis (assembly GCA_963971285.1). NCBI lineage: Eukaryota > Metazoa > Echinodermata > Asteroidea > Paxillosida > Astropectinidae > Astropecten > Astropecten irregularis. The sequence goes on along the minus strand of OZ020261.1, from coordinate 3,780,240 downwards.
TTCCAAGGGACGGATGAAGACTGTGCATCTCTTGGCATTTTATCTGAAGGAAAGTGGTTTGACGGACCATGTGACGGTCAGTTCTTAGCTTTGTGCAGACGGGCCCCTGAGCCGTCCCGTATGTACTGCTTCACTGTAAACAAGGAGGGTAGGCTGAATGAGTCCTGCTTTGAAGCTTAAATCCGCGTCAGCGTACAGCATAGAAACAATACAAAACAGCCCAGTGAACTGGATAAAACTGACACATTATCAGTGAAATATGACGTTGTATTGTCACCTTGCAGGAAACCGATCACTCAGAAATAAAAAGAGCATCAGAAATGTGTTCTTGTAGGACATATTAATATCTATGGATATGTGTGGAATATTACAATATCTGCAATGTAGATAAGGGAAAAGGTGATCGATGTCACGCGATGTCGTGTTGCTGGTAGCAACGTTTCGGCTGTTGGTACTGCAATAAATTTCCAAAGTTCAATTCTCCTGTTTTGTACAGAGGGTCTGACTGTTACTTGTTTGATGACGATGGATTTTACTGGGTTAGTGTTACAATACCAAGGTGATACGAAAGATGACAGTCTTTTAAACACAAACGTGTTCTCATTCGGGTTATAGCTGTATCGATAAAATGATCATTGGGATATAGCGGTATGTGCGTGGTTCGAATCCCGCTCCAGTCATTGATTTGTTCATCAATGGCTTAAAGATTCAGTCAGTTTCCCGTGTGGTTTTTTTATGATTATATTGTTTAATTTCTGTTATCGGGAATGTATTCGTTGAAGAATCGAAGAATGTGCAGTTTACCCAATGAACACTTTCATTACTGGAAATAGTTTTACCCGAATACTAGAAACATAATAATAATAATAATAATAATAACTCTAACAACAACGATAGGGCGAAATTCCCATAGGGTCATGCACAAACTTTATTTACCTATTTCTAAATAACCTTCAAACCGAACGACTTGAAATTGATATATTTTCATAATGGGAGCATTCTCCATCTTATATAAAAAAAAATGTTTCTTTATTAAAGGTAATCAAAACGTTAGGGGGAAGTGGAAATTTACCCCTAACAGCCGATTTCCCCCTAACGTCGACTTTTAATGCAAAACGTTTCCCCCTAACGTAGTCATTAACAATATAATATTATTAATACTAAATACATTTTCGGGTTTGTTTTTGTTTTGGTAATAAACGTCAATTAATGCGGTTATGAGTAGGCCTAGCTGTTTTTTAGTGCTTCAAGAAACAGTGGAGTGGTACTTGCTAGTTGCGGTTGTTTCTCTATTATGGTGTGATTTTGTATCAATGGTCTTAAAGAAATAACGAAGAAATAACGAAGCATAAATCAATACATGTAATATGTTTTTCTCCTTTTTTGTGAATAATGTCGGTAGATGTGATTGAAAGTAATTGCTTTTTAGAGCTTTTCAATTAAGAGTGATGTCTATCTTGTGTAGTCGTATCGCACTTAGATTTTCTTTAGAATGTGTCTTTTGTATCAGTGGCTAAAAACAATATATAATAAATCAATGTTTTTTAGGTTTGACTGCCTATAGCAGTGTTGATTTAGACAAAAATGGCGCAATATTATTAACCAAGATCAAGTCTTGATTGAAAGTCATACAATTATTCAATTATTGATCGACGTCGTGGGATTGTGTTCATTCTCAAAATGCTGATTGGCAGGCTTGATATCATATTCTCTTGCATTGTATTTCTGATGAATGTTCTAACTGAATCAAAATCTGCGAACAAAAGCACAAATCAACATGTCATAAAAGGATTGTACATAAACCCCCAAACGCTTTTCTCTGGGATTTGCCATAGGAAACCAAATGTATATTGTTCATATAATATCAAAGTGGACCTTAGACCGTGCACTTAAACATTCAGTTTTCCTACATTGTATTTGTTTGTCTTAATATTTGGTGGAGTATTACTTGTCCTTTTTATCACGTGATGCAACTTGTCTGCGCAAGAGAAGTACATGTACATACAAAGTTTAGCACGTTAACATATGCACGGGTAGCACGATATCACAAACAGTATTGTGGCTGTTCATTTCACATCAATGGGATTTGAATTGTAAGTTGGCTGATAACTTTGTCACCCTCAACAGACTACAGATTAATCATGAATCAATCCTGATCTCTAATTAAGGGCGTACACAACATTTGCAGCAAACCAAAAGTACACAAATCTTTACAGATATATACGTATATCTTACAGGGTATAAATACGGTAATGGTAGAAACATATTGTGAAATGTTTTCTGCCTGAAACGCTGCATTTATCCAGAAAAGAGTTAAAACAAACGCCCAAACATTTTTTATCTTGGCAAGATAAAAAAAATTAGATTTTTTTTTTTTTTGCGGCGCATTTTTTTTTTCCGTCGCATTTTTTTTTTGCGGCGCATTTTTTTTTTTTGCGGCGCATTTTTTTTTTTGGCGGAGCATTTTTTTTTCCGTCGCAATTTTTTTTCCCGTCGCATTTTTTTGGGGGATTATATGCCGAGCCCTTTGTTTGTATCCTTTTATGGGGGGCTTAAAACATTATTTACAAAACGCGTTACATTAACATATTTAAATCTGGTTGATTGATATTTTCTGACAAGGCATTGCTAAAAACAAGGCAGAGGAACACCCCTGTTCTTCTCAGTTGGAATGTTAATTAACTGATTTCCACACTTAATTATGTTAGTTCCGCTGGTTTCTTTCCCCCTGTGACCTGTGTCCGCCGCATGTGGGTTTAATTAGCCCATTTCACACCGGGTCTACTTAGAGTTGCGTGGTGTTGCGTATCTTGTACGTCGAAATAAGGTTGCGTACTCTAGGTGGGCATGCGTAAAATGTGTGTGCGACGGCGTATGGTTGCAGTACAGAGGCACCGCACACCAGCCTATACCAGCATAATACTATTTGCGTACAGGCGCGTAGGTTGCGTATAACAGACGTAGGGTAGCGTACTATTGCATAGGCATGGCGTACAGAAGCGTAGTGTTGCGTAGACTTGCGTTAAAACTGCGTATAACGTCTGGTGTCTAGTGCTCTGCGCCACGTACGCGAACAAATTAAACATGTTTAAGATTTTGCGTACATCTCGCGTACTCCTGCGTACTCTGAGTTTGTTATGTAAGCCAGCGTAGAGTAGTGTAGGAACAGCGTACGTAGGGCAGCGTATAGGCAGCGTACAAGTCCCTACGCTACGCAACTGTACGTAAGGCCCGGTGTGAAAGGGGCAGTTCTGGAGGGGCGTCGTAAGTTTGTTAATTAGCCACTGGTGCGGGCACATTTCTTTGCCTTCGTTTATACCACGACCCTCTCCCAACCCTACCTTCTATCTTAACCCCCCCCCCCCCCCCCCACTACAAACTACAAACTGTATGCCGCTTGAAGTTTTTCTGGGCTCGCTTACACTGATATAAGCTTCTTTTTCCAATTTTTAGCACTATCATGGAGGTAGAAATAGAAATTCAAGAGGACTCCTTATAACTATTTACATAACCGTCAATTTGTTTTCATATGGCTAGACCATTTTGGTCCGGTCTTCTGATTTGTTTAACACTGCTACATGTATGATTGGCTTTTCCCTCCACACTCAAAGTTAAACAATTACTGATCATGTGATAGTCACGTGGAGTGATGACGCATAAAAAAATGCCACGAAAAAAAAATGCGCCGCAAAAACAAACATGCGCCGCAAAAACAAAAATGCGCCGCCAAAAATAAATGCGACGGAAAAAAAAATGCGCCGCAAAAAAAAAATGCGCCGCAAAAAAAAACATGCGCCGCAAAAAAAATGCGACGCAAAAAAAAAAATGCGCCGCAAAAAAAAAAAATGCGAAGGAAACAAAAAAAATTCAATGACCAATCAAATTATGACTGTATAGGGGGGCCATCCACAAAGCACGTACGAACAAAATGCCGACTTTTTAAACACCCCTTCCCCACGCATGGTGGTCCCCCCCCCCCAGCATATTTTTTCCACTTGAAGGTACATCATTAAAATGTCACAGTAATATTACCACATTGATACCGATACCGTTACTGGGACGTCGCTTTCAAATTCTAAAATAAATGATTTCATCCTACAGGAGCTGTTTTCTTTACATAGCATACCACACGCTATGTGTAATGTACGTATTGGTGTGGTATGCTATGGTGGGGTACACATTTGGGGGATTGTCTGGCACCCCTTGAACAACGGACGAAATGTCTGAAGTCACTTTTTTCATGCACCATGGACAAAGCCTGATTGGTTGGCATAGGTTTTTCCTGGTACCTGTCTCATCTACTCTAGGCTTATTTGTAGGCCCTTGTGGGGTCTCTGGCGGGAATTGAACAATGATCAAAATGTCTGTCGTTTGTGGTTTTCATTCACCAAAAAAGACATGATAGTGACAAAACTCGACAGAAAACCATTTTTTGTTATACTAAGGATAGAGTAAGGTCTCTTCCTTACTCTATGTACTAAGGTACTCCCCCACATGCTTCAGCCCTCAACTATTGGTACTTCGTTCATCTACCTTAAAGACCCTGGGCTGACTGTCTAGTTGTAGCCCACCCTGGCTTTACACGTAACCACACGCACAACGATGACTGTAAAATGTGCTACCACGTGCGTGATGCCCTGTCAAAAATCAGTGGCCAGATTCATTAATCTGAAAAAACAGACTAGTTTCAGACCGAATTTGTTTTTTTTTCCAATGGCAGGATTGGGCTTTCTTAGTTATCAGAAAAGCAGAAAAATGATTTCCTACAAATTAGTTCAATCTGCTTTTGAGGTATAGCAAAAAGTAGAAAAGTGGAACATTTCTTGCAGCAAAAGCGTAAATTCTGATCGTTTACTTCTCTGGAAGAAGAAAAACAGAAAAACTTGTCCTCCATATTACAGTGTAGTAGACGTGTGTAGTACGTGAAGTACGTGTAAAATCTGCAACACGTAGCAAAGGGAATGACACAAAGAGCATGGGGACGTGGAAGACGACTAAATAGCGCAGCGCACTTATGCTAAAAATAGCACCGAACCTTAGACAAACATTGCAACGTTGCCATGCAAACGTGTGGTGAGTGGAAGTATTTGTGTGCGTCGCGCGTGGTGTGACGTCATTAGTGCGGAACGCTATTGTCCTGAAATCACGCAGCCATTAATGTCTGGCGTTAATAGTCTCTTATTCCAGCTCACAGTAAGCATGCAGCCATGAACCAGGCTCAAATCAAAGGTTGCTGGAATTGTTGTCAGATTAACTTTTCGTTTCTCAAGTGGGTAAAGTGACCTCCTACTCCCATTCGCTGTATTGTAAATAAGACTAAACTAAATACGTCTTTGTCATGGTTGTTTATTTTGCTCCATTGTCAATGCTATTGCCCATGACCGTGACTCACGTATCTTTAGTACAAAATTTCGCTCAGTGCCACCACGCTAGTGTACAAAGTACAATCCACTCATTTGAAAAATAAATCCTGCCAGTATTCGCATTATGTTAGAATACACAGGCATTGAACCTCAATGTGTCAAGAAGGTGAACACGTACAGTCATGGAGCTCAACAACCGACTCCTCTCTAACATGATGTTCATGTTTATGTTTGTTATGCTCTTGGCTTTTCGGTGCGGTGAAGGGCAGGTAGTGATAGCGAATAGCACTTTGGGAAAGGTAATGGGAGTTAAGATCACGGTAGGATCTGCCATGCTAACACGATTCTTCGGAATACCTTACGCCGAACCTCCAATTGGGCAGCTACGCTTTGCTAAACCCGTACCGAAGTCTCAATGGGACGGCGTATTTAATGCTACCACGTACGGTCCGAAATGTCCGCAGATGTATATTCCACCGGGTGCCTTCGATCCGAACACGGGTATGGACGAAGATTGCTTGACTTTAAATGTATATTCACCTCATACCTTTGAGGCTGGTTTAGATTTATTGCCTGTTATGGTGTATATTCACGGTGGCAGCCTTGTCGTCGGAGAGGGAGCGCTGTATGATGGGACGTTCTTGGCGTTACAGGGACGTGTTGTCATGGTGAACTTCAACTACCGTCTCGGGCCATTGGGTTTCCTAAGTACTGGCGACGACTCAGCACCTGGGAACTACGGTCTGTGGGACCAGCGCCTGGCCATCCAGTGGGTGAAGGACAACATCGGAAACTTCGGCGGTGATTCAGACAAAATCACCATCTTTGGTGGGTCGGCTGGGGGTTGGAGTGTCACTTACCAAATGGTCTCTCCACTGAACAATAAGACTCTCTTCCAGCGGGTCATAGCCCAGAGTGGAGTGGCATTCCCAGGCATATTTAATCCTGTTGATTTCGCCAAGATTCAAGCATGGAGTATAGGTTCATCTGTTGGATGCGATCTACCCGATGGGAGCAGTCCCAAGGACCTCATCAGTTGTCTTCGTGGTGTGAGTGCGGAGGAACTGACCAGTAATTCAGGCATCTGGGACTCGAAAGTAACAATCGATGGAGTTTTTATTCCTGAAGACATCAACTCTCTCTTAGCCCATCCCCGTATAGGACAGTATGACCTCCTTTTAGGAGTGGCGAGTCGAGAAGGATCTGTCTTCTTGCACCCTGGCACTTTGAGCTTTACTGCCCAGGAACTGGAATACGCCATACAAAGCATCATATCATCAACCTGTTATTGTAAGAACCCACAAGACGTAACAGATGCCATCCAAGCGTGGTACTTTGGTGCAGACAAGTTAGACAGTCCTATGGAGAATGTCGTGAAATATACTGATGTGGTTGGCGACTTGTACTTCGACGTTGCCAGTGCCAATTTCAGAAACAGACACGCAGCGGCCTCGACCAGCACCAGCACATATTTCTACTATTTCACCTACGAAACAGGCAAAGAGTTCGTGCTTGCACCAGAATTTTCTGACTGGATCCCCGGAGCACCGCACGGACTGGACGCCCTATATATGTTTGGTGGGATCAATTACCTCTTTCCGAATGACACCGAGGCCAGCACATTATCCACTACGCTGACGAGATATTTGGTAGAATTTGCCAAGAAAGGGTTAGTATTAAAGTAAACACTCATTTCCATTTCTCGTTTACTCACATTGGTACGGAGCCCCTAAATGGACGGACCAAACACAAAATAGGAGAGAGGTAAAAAAAAAAAGTTACAATCAATTCCTTCCCTCGAAATAATATATCGTTCCCCCGAAATATTTTCATTTCCTCGAAGTATTATTTCATTCCCTCGAAATATTAATTCAAGGTCACGAAATAAAAAAACTATTTGGTTCCCTCGACCGAAATTATTTAAAATATAAAGTGTATAAAGGGACTCTATTCGTACCTGGCCGACTCGAGCGCCTGACCGCGAGCGCCCTCTCTCGGTGAAAGTCAAAAGTCTCCCATACAGGGTGAGTCCACAAGAAGACGGGGATTGGTGATGTTTTTCAAAACAACGGCTCAAACGTTAAGTAAAGCATAATGTAACAAACACTATATCCTGCTTATTAGAAATAAAAGAGAATACAACAAATTGATCATTCCTAGGAGGACTTATGTCTACTTTAATAAAACTATTCATTGTTCAAGTTGTCCATGGAATATACATGTACTTGACAAAACAAATTATCTAAAGTAATCTTTACTATCCTTTGCTACTTACTCATAACTGTTTGGATTCAGTCAAGCCCTGTGTTATTTTCCATTAAAACGTATAATATCACTTATTTTGATCTATATTCAATATTGTATTGCTGTGATCCCCACATACATTAGAATGAAACAGGAGCAGAGTAACAAACATACAACACGACGAGGAGACATACAGATAAAATAACATAAAACTAATTCATAAAAAGGAAATATTATCTAGGTGTACAGTGTACGCCGTAACTTGAAAACTAGGAAATTTGACAGAGTTAAAAAAAAATTAAATCATGGAGACAGGCTATTCAACTATTCCTCCTGACAATTCAAACCAAAAAAGAGCAAGAGTTAAGCAGACCGCCATGTGTTCAGGGGCACGCGACTCACCGGGATTCTTTCACCCGGCTTACCGGCTCCCATAATAGTCCCCATAGGCTTACTGGCAAGCCGACTACTGCATATCCTCCCCACCATTGAGACCTTAGCCTGACATGCAAAGCTCTGAAGGACTAAGAGGGAGAAACAAGGCGGCCCCTGGACCATCGCGGTGCCAGGGTCCGCACATGCCATGTTCCATTCATTATCAGAGAGTCAGGATCGGAGAATCGAACCCAGGCTGCCGGAAGTCTGAGCGGTGGTACCATCGCTTATCCCACCGAGCCACGAAGCTTTGGTGAAGTCACAGCCCTTTATAAAACTATTTATACCAGACAATTGATAGGAGTAAAACATTCAACAAAATTGCTGTCATCACATGAGGGCTCGAACCCGGGACAGGTAATCCAAAGTCTCATTCCCGAACCACTCGGCCATATGAAATGTATTGACGGCGTCATGGAATCTAGCAGTGAAGTGATTGTCAATGCCCTATTCACCTAAAATCACTCAAGCGTGAATAAAGACAGTCTCAATGGTAGCCTTGGTGAAGGCGTTGATCGTATTCGTACCATGTGCATTTTTATTTTGTTCAAAGCGCTCCTGATCCCCCGCACGATCGGTCGTTTGCGCATACAATAATATAATGCCCGTCAGGCAAACAGCGACCTCTCGTGGAATATGCAAATTAGTCTACTGGTATAAACGCTTTGTACCACTCGTACACGAAAGCTTTCTTTAATTTTTCGCCGGATTTTATTTCCAGCGAAGCCCTTGATCTTATGCGAATATGAAATGTGGGGGCGAGCCATGTGTGTATGCAGTGTCCAATCACAGCACAGTATACAAGCATAAAATAATGTAAGAGTGGCATTTTTGTCGAGGCGACTAGCTGTTGATTGTCGCACAACGTACGTTGAATGTACGTCATGCATAATAATATACACGTACTTGTATTTAAATTGTTGGTGCAATACTGTAAATGGTAGTTTGAACCCTCATCAACCCAATTACATTTTTTTGATAATTTCATCAAGAAAAAACACCACAGAAATGTACTTTTTCAGTAACCGACTTGCTACTAGTTTTGCAACTGGCCTTTTTTTTTATCTTTCGCGAGATTTCGAACATAAAATCATTGTTTACGTTTTGTTGGAAGAATATAACACTAGATGGAAAACGCGTGTCAGGCGCGCATTCAGTGTGACACTGCAATTAGTCACGTGAATGAGGCTAACACATTTTAAAATGGTTTGTAAAGTTCCAGTGGCCAATCAAGTCCGAATAAAGTTTTACGTTGAGCAACTTAATATAGATATGAAGACATTGGCCTTTTTACTCTGCTAATTTGATGTTGCTTATTCAATTTTACCCTTGCGCGTCGCTGAGGGAAGAGGAGAGGGGATATGGGGGAGGCGGTTGAACGTGGAAAATTGTAAGCAAAAACAAGGGTGGAAGAAATATCAAATAGGAGAAAGAAAAATATGAAAAAGGGTGAACTTAAGAAAAAAAGAAGTGTAAAGGTTGGCTCCCTCTATTTATTAAAGCAATGCAATATAGGATTAGACAGTCTGCTATATAGGATAAAGTCACCATGAGTATTATGCAAGCTCAATGTCTTGTATCTTGGAACTTGTATAGTGGAGACCTCCTGTAAATACTTGATGACTATTAACTGGAGATTTAATTGTTTTTATGATATCTTTGATAAAGGGATCCCAATGCAGATGGCTTGAGTTACTGGCCAACATTTGAAGCTGAGAATGAGACGTACATTAACCTGCATCCCAATGTGACTATCAGCCGGCATTTCAAGGCAGACAAGATAGCCTTCTGGGTGGACTACATCCCGAAAATCACCGACAGTGCTTTTGGTGCCGTGTCGACACCGCCGTCTGTGACAATGTTAATACCAGAGCCCAATCCGTGCAGGGTCGGTCAGAGTATCGGCCTAAGCCTGAGCCCCGAGGAGGCCGCTACCCTGATACAGGCCCTCATTGGCATGGCCGTAGGGGTGCTGGTGTTGGCCATGCTGTTTCTTGGGGGTTGTATGGCCTACAAGTTCCGTATAAAACGATTGGAGGTCGAAGTGAACAAGCGCGGGATCGGTACTAAGTGCCTACCCGATTACCTGGACAACACTGCTATGTAAACCATCAGTATGGTCATGAAGATACCAGTCTGTCCAGATAAACACGTTTAGGTCTCACATTACACTGACTACAATTTCGCACCAAAACCTCTGTAAGTTTCTCTGAATAAATTAGTGCTTTTAATTTAGATGAACATATTTTCTATACATTTCCCATGGTATTACTTTTCACTAAAACTCTCTCATCGATATACAACGTGTCAAATGTTTTTGTCAAATGTTTTGAAGAGCAAGTTTTTTTATCACAGATTTTCTGTAACAGAAGGATATAAGCCAAAAAGCCTTTTTAAGGTAAAAATATCATAATTCGATTTTTGTAAAAGAAATGCAGATTCATGGTCAAAAATATCAAGGAAGATACAGTGACAGTCATCTATGAAATTGCCAGTCCCATACGGTGCCCACTTTTTGAAAAAACAGCTGAAATGATCCTACTGTGGAGTTTCCCATGAAACATTGTACAGTCATTATATATTTGCTGGTGACCCTCTGTACTTCCATTTTAGTTCTAAGTATTGATATTTCATACTCCTACCTTCATTGGGCAGGTAGTGATGGTATCTTACTACCTTTCATTCGTGGTGTTAAAATCATTAAATTCGTCTTGATAGTTTGATTAGTTTCCTCAAATCTTGATTACATTTGTTTTCGTTTGATTTACCACAGTTTTTATGTATTCTGAAAATTGATCTACAGGGTGTCCCAAAACAAACGCAACAATTGTCTCGAGAACTATAACAAAAATATATAAATAAAATTCAACTGTTTGTCACTTCAAGATTCAGATATGTGATACATCTATGTCTTGACTATAACCATGTAGAATGTGAGCAAAATTGGACTAAAATTGAGAGAAAAAACTAAGGCTGAATTTCCCAACCTCAAAACCCGATTTTCATCTTTCTTTCATTACACATTATGATTGTGTGTATTGACCACTATGCGTGTTATCGTAACAAATTTGTTTTTAAGGAGTACTTTTTTAATTAGTCATATTTTTGCCAATTTCAGCCCCAATATGTTTAAATTCTACATGATGATAGCCAAGACATGGCTGTATCACATACCTGAATCTTGAAGTGATAAACAGTTTAATTTTAACATAATGGGTCCCGACAGAGTGTTGCGTTTTTTTCTGGGACACCCTGTATAAATGATAACCCCATGCCGCGACGCATCGCTTCCCTGGCTTATGCATTAGTTGGTGGAGAAATTATAAATATGAAAACTAGAGGATATACTAAATAACTGGTCTTTACCAGCTTTTGATGGTTGTGGGTTTTTAACATTATTTAGTATTGCTATTCTGTCATTGGTGAACACATGTATCATAAGATAAATATTTAGGGCATCTAGGACAGTTACCTTCATTGCCACTGTAATGTATAGGCTTGATAGTTTGTTAATACATGTAGTGGTATTTTAAGGTATACTGTACATGTAATGTTAGTGTACTCAGTTCCTCAAAGAAAAAATTAATACATGCACATTTTATGTGTTACATGATGAGAAATAAAGATTTTGGTGACTATTCTATGCTTGAATTTCTGGGTCAATATGATTATTATGAAAAAAAAAGAATTATTATAACAAACAAATCTTTTAGATTGCCTTGTTACACTATTTCAGAGTCAAAGTGCTACACTTTCAGAAAGATTATCAAGAAAAGAAGGAAGTATTTTCAAACATCTTCATCGATCTTTATTTAATAAATAAACTCTTCAAATCATGTTAAAAACAATTTAATCAAAACTAGGGAGGCTTTCATTATAATAATCAGATTTTTTAATCAGCCAAAGGACTACTAAAGTATTGGGAAGTGGGGTTTTGAGAAGGAAACCCGTATAAAACGTTCCTTCTCGATGACTCATGAATGTACATTACAATAGGATTTCATAGAGTGCCCGCGAAAAAACCCAACTCTCCCCATATTATGACAGTCTACAAGTGCTTTTTGCCCCCAACTTTTTTGCCAAATTTCTCCCAAACGTGCCACTTTTGCAAGGGGCAACATGCAAATATGTGATCAGCATGTCCTAATGGTCAACTGGTGCAAAATTCATCCCCTCCCTCTGTGGTGGCCACGAAAATCATTTTCTAGAAGACTTTTTGCACTTCGTCCCATAGTCTATAATTATGCATACATTAGTTTAAGTCTCTGCTAGGTATAATGTTGTTTCTCGTCCGTGATTTTGATGTCCTTGGTTTCCTACACGCTAATGCAGCCAAGATAGATAGAGGCAAGTTTGCCCACGAAGAGCGCTTTAAAGTACACTTCGAAGCACCCACTGAATCCTCTGTTGTCAATGTGAAGGTTACTGATCTGCACACAGCCCTCGGCGACACCCTTCAAATACGGAATGTCCGAACAGAAAAGATCCGAGTCGGTTGCTATCAAAGATAAACAACATAAAGACAATGTTAGTAGTAAGAAGTAACCTAGATGCCACGTGGTAATACCACGTGTCAGTATAAAACAAACCACCCTGGTTCTTTTCAAAACATTTTTAAAACGTTTTTATGTTAAAGGTATAATACATGATTGGTAAATGTCACAAAAAAGCACTCGGACTTTGTCTGATCAAACATGACGTTGTTCATGAAATTTGAGCTCAATCGGACGTCTCAGTCACGAGAAAATAGCGAAAACCTGACTCAATTGTTGTTATAAAACTTGAAGAATGGGATCAAAACTGTTTTCGGTCCTTGTTTGACCAATTTCTAGATAAATACAGCATTTCGGGCTGATTTATTTTACCAGTAAGTTTCTTCCAGCACCGTCTTCATGCCCTGAAAGTTACACGTAAATATGTGAACATTTCTGTTTGGGTATGCTACCAATCCTGTAGTGTACCTTTAGCAGTGGAAATATTTTCCATTTAATATATTTTTTGTTCAACAAAGCCTGCACTTATTTTGAAGTATCTATGTATATCTATGTAGGTTTCGCTTTGCAGAATTAGCTTTATTTGTAGTATTTGCAACATTTGCAGCAGAAAGGTAATTAAAAATTGGGTTGACTTCAACTATTACCAAGACACGTAAACCTAACCGAACTAATGGCCATATTCAGCTAAATGAGGCTCAGACGTAACGGACAGTAATACGGGGAGGAATATAACGATACAACTACCACACGTTATTACAAACAATATGTTAAAATGCGCCAAATTGTTTGCAATGATGTTAGCAGAATCTCACCCACCTGTCAATGTCTCGTCCAATAGGGTATTTCCATCAAACGATGCCTTCAAATGGACACCATATTGGCTTGGTAGGTACTCCGCAGAGACGCAAGCTTAAACATTCAAACAAAACAAGAAACAATTCAAAATCAATACCTGACTCTTGGTGGCAGCAGACAACATTACTTCAATCACTCCTTGATTGATTGATATGGAAAGGCACAGACCTCTGTACAAGCTCCCACTTCTTGTCTGACCTCTTCATACTGTCATTTTACTTTGATATAACTACTCAATGTAATAACATTATAATAGTATGGAAATAAACCTGAACTTGAACCTGAACCTTTTACCAATGTAGATCATGATTCGTATTTTGAAGTCATTTATATTCAAAATTTTCTCAATCAGTCTCTTGATTGTTTGTTTTGCCAATTTGATATTTTATAACATGTTATAACATCAACTATAACTCTTTTTCAAGTCTTTTTTCCAGCAGAATGTTTTCCACATCATCAACTCACCATTAATTGTGACTGTATCAACAAGATAAAACGAAACGGAGCCACAGCATTTGCTCTTGTAGCCAGTCACAGAGCAGGATCCAGATGAGCTGGCTTGCTTGAAGAAGCCCTCTACCAAACACACACACAGACAAAATGGGAAAACGAGAAGAATCATCATATTATAATTATAGAAACCTCCTGTTAACAAAGACAGAATGTATGCTTAGGAATCAGACGTACAGATTGCGCGTTGAATCTAAATATCACCACGCCATTGAGCAATGGGATGTCCTTACCACTTTCTCTGAGGAAAACTGGGAAATATTCGGGGCATTTTCGATTTACTTCCTTGCACAATAAGAAAATCAAAACCCCCAAAAATAGGTATGCTCCAAAACATTTATTCTATACAGTGGTGAGAACATTTTGATTGTGATTAAAGGCAGGTGACTCACTTTGCTGGAAAACTAACTACTTCTTCAGGGCTCATTCTGGCGATGTCAGCTTGCAGTTTCCTCACGAAATACTGCTTCTGCGCTTGTAAGAAGATGCAAGTTTAAGGTAAAATCCTGACATTGGTTTCTATAAAAAGGGAAGGAATAAGGAATCCCAAATATTCACTCTCTCTGAAAGAGGGAATAATCGCTCTTAAAAACAAAGATGCAAATTGACAGACGAACGAAATCAGTCTCAACATTGATTATTATAAAACGAGTAAGGTCTGAAAAAACGAATGCAACATTATGCTGGACTTATTTCAAATTAAATGCTCTCTTCGGGGTGTCCCAGATTAAAAAAAAAAAAAAGATGCCGATGTTTATCAATGTATAATCATAATTAAATTTCACTTTTGAATAATAAATGACACATATCTACATATATGACACAATTTTGGTGAATCCCCGCATCCTTTTATGCAAAAATCGCTCAGGTTTGAACAAAACAAATGATTACAACAAAAATGGAAATTCAATTTATACAATCGTTGTGCAAATGACGTTTTGATAGCCTTGCTTTACATTGTCTTTACTCATTAATGCTGGAAGTGTTTCAAATCAAATGAAAGCTGAAGAACTAAGCTTTTCAGATATGTGTCATTTACAAAAAGATATTCAAATATGACTCAACATTGATAAATCTCGGTTTCGTTTTTTGCAAGAACGCCCTGTACACCAAATAAAGGTATAGACCAAATACAGCAGCTGTATCGTGTACACGAAAGTTTGTACTTTCATAATACTATTCGTGCAAATGTTTCTCGACATTTGAAGCCTGGATTTAATTCGGGTGAGCATGGAACATCGTCAGTTTGTAGGAAAAATACAAAGATATTAACTTACCTCCATCGGCAGACCAACCGCCAGTGCAATAGCACCAAGGCAAAGAGCCAACTTGAAAACACCCTGCATTCTGGTTCGTTCGAGTTGTCTGGTGTGATGTTCAGATGAAAGAGATCTGAGGATTGTGTTGGAATACCTCAACTGCTCTTGCTTTTATAACTTTCTCCCAGATAGTCACGCCCGCCCCCTTGCTATCCAAACAATTTAATTACCCATAAAATAATGTTTGTATATTTCTTAGTTTCTACCCTTACAATTATCATGAAACAGGGTCATGAACCAGCAAATAATGACAGATTAGTCATTGTGTGTGCTTTTGAAATAAATAAAGACTCAAATTCCAATAAATCAAGTGATTACGTGATTTAACAACTCAACACGCTACGTACATTATAATTGATTAGCTTTCTATTATTATTACATGCGTCACAATGACGCAATGTGGTTGTCTGTCATGATTGCATCTCATGAACATAAACTTTGAAGCTTAGAAAGTTCACCTCAGCCACGCCCTACAACTCCGTCTCCAAGATTCAGTATTGGGATTGCTGCATCAGACTGTAATACTTTATTTTGCCTCAGGAATTCTTTATTGATCATTGCAATAAACGCTCGCTCTGATTTCACCAACCAAACATGTTCTTTGGGGGAAACAATACCATTTTCTGTAAAATTTTGTTCATGGGTTAGGCCTACTGATTAATGGCCAGACAGTTTTATTCTGCCGGCAGGCTGGTCATAATGACGTATGTTTGACCTCAATGCACAGTTAATAATTGACTGCTACACGTCCCGTGTCGGGTTTTATGAACGTTTATATCCCCGAACACTTAAATGTCAACTTCTGAATAATCTTTGTTTGCTTAGTGACGTACGAAGAACTCAAGTGACATGTAAACAAAAAGTTATAAAAACAGCGGTCAATTGCCATGACATGCGCAATAACGGGGTGCGGTTAGTGGTTGTGATTCGCCCACAATGTCATATGTCATGGCGGCCACAAAAATGCACGGTAGCATAGTACAGGCCCATCTTGATCGAACAAAGACATAACAAATGCATACAAAAGAATATACATGAGTTAAAAAACAGAATAAAGAATATTTTAGTATAGAATAATATCGTAGGATGAGGTGAGTGATTGTATGAATAGTCTCACTACCACAACAAGGGAGCAAAGGACCTAACCCTCTCAGAGTTGGTGACACGGTTCGAGTTTAACCAATCAGAGAAGCACGAGTTGAGAAAAGCAACCGTAACCCAGAAGACACCAGATCCTCGATCCTATGAAGTAACAACACGGACCGGAAATGTGTACAGACTCAACCGTCGGGATCTCCCAACGACTAGGGAGAAGTTCACTCCAGTCAACCCCTCCATGGAAGTTGCCATGGAAACCTCCATGAACGCAGGACCGCCAACCAAGGACAAGGAACCAGTGACCCAAGAAACTCCACCCCAGATCACAACCAGATCAGGACGAACTGTCAAACGACCATCTCATCTCGCAGACTTTGTTACATATTAGAGAGCACATTTTTTTTTTTTTGCACAGTTGAAAAAAAATAATAATAATAATGATAATAAGTTTTGTGCAGTTGAAAGGAAAAACAAATTGGACAAGCTAATATGGAAATTCAGTATTCAAGTAGAACTGTACAAAATTTGGATCAAAAGAGCATTGACAAACTGGAACAGGGGCGTAGCTACGGGGGGCCTGGGGGGCACGTGCCCCCCCCCCCCCCCCCCCCACACACACCAATTCTGCGTGCCCCCCCCCCCCCCTCCCCCCTCCCCCCACAAAAATCGTGGGAATGAAAACAGTAGGGTATGATAGCTATAAGGAATATAAAAACACCTAAATAGCTTCTACTGTTCCAAAATGATATTTTTGACTTTCAGCAAATGTTCCTGAGTCCTTAAAACCCTACAGTGAAGAAATCTGTGCAACATTTCAGTGTAAAATTACAAATTTCTTACGCGCTTAATACGGTTGCGAACTTTAAAACAGTCCGTCTGCCATTTTGTCTGGTCTGGCTAGTCTAGTTTTACAGTCTGGTCTCCTGACCCAAAAGATTAAGAGCCCTAAAAATGAGAAGAACCGCGGGAACCACACTATATTCTTGTCTGCGGCCGTCCGTGCGGCCGTGAAAAGTCGTGAAAAATCTTCGTTACCGTTTTTACCCCAAAATTTCCCTCCAAAATCAAAGCCCTGCTCTCTTTCCACACAATCAATCTTACTAATAATATTGAAGAGGAAACCGCAAAGGTAAATTTAGGTTAAAAACTTTGCAAAAAGTTTTTGTTATTTCCTTTATAGTTATCGTACCCTTACGGGTAACGCTTACCAAAAAAGATGAAGGAGGAACTTGAAAGTAAATTTTGTGAAAACTTATGCATTATCTCACCCCCACGAAATGGTAAGCTCCCCAAAAAACCCTACATGTATCTATGCCCTGTATACATGACTTGGGAGCAAGGTTTCAAATTATTTCCAAATTCTTCCACTCTCCCACTTGAATTTCTCCCGCTCAAGAGTGTTGGGTTAAAAAAAGTAATGCAGTAATAATATAAATAAATTAATAAAGTTATTGGAACAAATGCTCCCAAAATAAGGCTCAGATTGCACCAGAGAATATCTAGAACCCCTGAGCTTCCAGGGCCCTTAAGCGAGCCCTGGACCCCGGCCGGAAGGACTTCACGCTCATTTTCAGGAGCGGATCCAGGGTTTTCAATGGGGGGCAATGGAAATGCGTCAATTCAATAGCGACGGGTGCATTGCGGGGCGATCAAACCAAGCTAATTTTGTCTCTCCCCTCCCCCGTCTGCTCTTTTGGAGTCTTTCTGCTTCCCTATTATTGTTTTTCTTCTTTCTTTCTTTTTCCTTTTTCTTTGTTTTTGTTTTTGGGTTTTTTTTTGCTGGAAGAAAAGGGGTGGCGTGCGCCCCATGCCCCCAAGATCCGCCCCTGCATTTCTCATATTTTCCAAATCTTCAGTTTTGAAAGAAAAAAATTCCGGGTGTCCCCCCAAAAAAAACATTCCAAGGCCCCCCAGTGCCCCCCTGCTAAAAAAAATCCTACCTACGCCGCTGACGGGAACTTATGCGAATTTTGCGTGAAAGACATTTCTGCATTGAACTCTTGTTTAACAGAACTGGACACACACTTTGTGAGAAGGAAAATTCTTTATTGGGGGAAGGATGTAACAAGAGTTAATGTGAGCAAGTATAATCCTGCCCTCTATTGACCTTATCATTACAGTGCATGCAGTTTAGTGATACATTGCAGTTAACCAGCATGGCTTACAATTAGAAGTTAGAGCACATACATGTAGATCTTGAACATGACATTGATTGAGTTGAAATATGTCTTTATTGTCTCTGTTGGTTCAAGTTAAGACACACAACTATTACATTATGTACAGGTCCTTCTATCCTATTGGGTATGGTGACGGTCATAACGTTCCCCAAAATGTATAGAAAAGTCAATAAAATACGTTTGATACGATTTGCTTCTATTAGGCTCAGGATACGATTAAATTAATGAGAAATAATGGTCGTAACTGAAAAGTGCGTTGAATTTTACCACTTAAGGTCCAACTATTGTTTTTTTCTTGGGCGAGCAGGGGTAGCGAACGTATTACGAATGGTACAACTTCGACCGTTGAACCGGTATACGGTTTACCGGTACATTGCACAGCATGACTGATCGGACCATAGACCTACAGAGTGTCCCAGAAAAAACGAAACCGAGATTTGCCAATGTTGTATGAAAGTAATGGCATGATAAATGAGGCGATGAGTCGCAGTATGTATAATGTCCTATATTGATTGTTCCACCTTTCCTACTAATTAAAAAGTAGCATACGTGCAGTGTTAAACATAAAACAATAAGACAGTTTGATACTTGGATATGTTTCCTTTCGTTTATTCTTGTTCACCAGTGGCTTTCCTCACAATGAAATCGTGTTTCCAATGCAATGCATATTATTTTTGTTAATAACATCAGTGAGTAACGAAGAAGAATATCTATATACCAAATGATAGATCAGTGTTTTCCTGGTAATCGTGACTTCATCGTGTTGGAACAGTCCTTCAAATTTAGGATAGACTAGAATCCATGCAACCGTTAAACGTATACAAAAACCAATTTCGTTGCTCATTCACTCATTTTGCCCTTTTTATGTAAATCGCCCCGACCCCAACGCCAAGAGGGCGACTTTGAGGTGACCCGTTAACTTGCACGGCCGTTTTTTTTACCGACATAAGCAAGATCCATGGTTTCTTTCAATCAATCGATGAAAAGACATTTGTAAAGCGCCAAAATCAAAAAGTTTGCTCGAAGGCGCTTATTCTTTAACGAATGAGAGTTAATGCGGTTACATTGTCCACCCAGAGCCTTAATGATACCCCAAAGATATCCTTTACCTCATCGTCATTCAATATTATTCTGTACCAGTGTTGTAGTACACGTACTCATATACTCGTACTTATGGAATAGTACTCATACCAGTCTTATCAAAAAGTACTCAACTACAAAACAGATATGTAATCTGTACTGTACTCACATTTTAGAATAGTTTGATAAAGAGCCATCATAAAAGGGTCATCAAAATGATAAAAATTTACGGATGATACAGAAGGACATTAGCTGGACATCCAAAATGGCACATTCAAATGTAATTCGAGATGTGTAGTCTGCCAGCACTATATCCATGAGTCTGATTCTTTCACAGGCAATGGCTCCACCCATAAGACCAAAGGGAATATTACCTGCACTACATCTAATGTCATTTATCTCATCTCTTGCAGGGTATGCAACATTCAGTATGTCGGTGAAACGAAGAATACCCTTAAGAAACGTTTTGGCCACAGGTCTACTGTCAAAACTCAGATATTCGACACCCAAGTGGGTTTCCACTTCAATCTCCCTAATCACACAATTTCTGATATGATCTTGCAGGGCACTGAATCACTTGGCCACCGCAGGGACTTGGTCCGGCTGAGCAGGAAGAAGTTTGGATTAAGAAATTACGAACCATTCAGCCTCATGGACTTAATCTCCAGGAAGGAAATGACTAATATTAATGCTTGGTTGTCTCCTTTTCATCACGGGTGCTCTATAATCCCTCCTGCTTTTTGTACTCCACTTCTCCATCTTGATCTCCAATACTCTAATTATCTTCTTTGTTAATCCCTATCCCCCAGCCCCATTCTTCCCCACCCCCCTTTAAGTCTGGCAACTTTGATCTTGCCTACCCCTTTGTGTCTGACCAATCTCCTCCCATTGTCCAGATACATCCATACATTTGTGTTTCTATTCACTTCCATGTTCTTGTCCTTCCGGTCATTTTGGCTTTGAGAAAGATCCTGCTAGGATCGAAACGCGTCAGGCCTTCCCAACTCTAAGCAAGCACATTAGCTGTTATAAATTCTGCAATGGGGCAACACGTTGACTCTATGGACAAGGGCCATGTGCATGCTTGGCGTCTTGGTTCACAGCGTCGGACTGGTCACGTGACAGGCAGCATGACCTTAATTTCCTTCGGAGCGGAATGAGAAGGAATAATACGACTGATGTCACGAAGCAGCCGACAATGACTATGAGACTGAGTGTGTAGTCACCTGTCATATCGAAGAACCCTCCTGACAAATAAACAAAATAAAATCAATGGCGTGATCATTACTTTGAATTGAACTGTAATGAAGTGAGAAACACCAGTATCCGGTTACTGCAATACACGGGTTTACACCTTGGCGGCCATCTTAGATTTTGATTGCAACTTCAAAACGAGGCACTTCCTCGCATGCGCACTTTTCGAAGTGTAAACCCGTCCATTGTCGAAGACAATACACGGGTTTACACTTCGGCGGTTTTGATCGCGACTTCAAAACGAGGCACTATCACGCATGCGCACTTTTCGAAGTGTAAACCCGTGTATACGGGCGATTCCAAATAATGCGCCACCAAACATTGCGTGGATTGTGATTGGCCAACGCATTGCAAACTCTTGATGGCGCACTATTTGGAATCGTCCGTATTAAACCATAATTATGCGGTAAACATAAACCTAAGATTCCTTGGCCAAGGGGACCAAGCCGGAGCCGGAGCCAAGGTTTGGAAAAGAGCTACGGATTTGTAGATGTCTTTGCAATAGCAAAGGCAGCGCTGGTGGCCGTTCTATAACGCGCCACACGATCAAACGCGTTTTGTAATCCCCCTGCACGTCGGATGCGCCATCCGACGTGCAGGGGGATTACAAAATAATAACAAACGGCCCTGATATTGACAATGAAAGGTTAAATTCAATCAACGGCTGATTACAAGACCAACTTATGGCGGATCATTCTTCGTAACCCCTCCCTGGGTGGATAACTCAGCAGCGATAAACCAGACGGTTGACGTATATAGCCGCTGATGAAACTTGCCTATGAAAATACGGTAGTAGTGGATTATCATGGTCATACCCGCTATCGGTGCCGCTATGAGCGTCCCGAAACCATACGGCATCGTGGCCATCATGTTGACAACTTGTATCCCATACTGACCAAATAGTTGATCACAGTTCGAGTAGGATGATGCATTGAAGGCCGATCTCATGAACCCCAACGCTATAGACAGTATAAGAAGAGAGTTCATAGATTACGAGACCAATATTAACATGCCATAACGTGACCTATAATGGGTATTTTTACATCTCTTTGCGCAGAGCATTGGTGAAAACATACAAAGGATAAAGTGGACGATATACATGTATCAGTCTTCTTTGCTTGTTTACACTGCTGTTCTGCACATGAGATGTACAATACTCACTATAGGTCACGTGATGGTGGCATGTGAAACATTGGTCGCGCAATCGTTCTATTGGTTAATGGGCAAAAATGGCAAAATAATGGGTCGTATATATAATATAAGACTTGCATTTGCATTTACTACCATTTTGAAGCACTTACTCGTATTTCTGATTAGAACCAAAGTGGGTGCTTTTACTGGAACGCATTTTCTAAATCCTGTGTTTACTTTATACTTTTGAAGCTTCAGCTTGACCATTTAGCATTTGCTTGATTTTGTATGAATAAAAAGAAGTAAGTGCTTCAGATGTCGAGTATTTACTTATCATTTTCCAAGATTGGGTTAGAGCTACCTTGAAAATGAGAGGAACATACTAGTGTACAAACTTGTAGCGTTCATTAATGTTTTTCGGACAGAAAATGACTGTGTATGCCCCTAGGGGAGACTGTGCAGAATCCAAATACAAGCAGCTGTATGGAGCTCCATGAGTACCATTCAACTTATCCAGACAACCACATAATGTATCTAGCTGAGTCGATTGTTTAAGTGGTAAAGGTCGTCTGGTTTTAATAATTATCTCAAAAATATGACTTTTAACTAAGACCAAAGGTCGAACATTATCCGGATAATTTATCTGGCCACGAAGTAAATTTATTAAAGTCTTCGTATGATAAGTAATCTCAGTTTTACTAAGTCGTCTTTGGAAATGAACTATCAGGACATGTAGACTTCCTTCTTTTCGTATTGGCGTGATATTCATCACACTCATCATGTCGATATTTTTGTTTCCGTAACGGCCGACGTGACTTATCACTAAGTCAGCTTGCCTGGAAAAATAATCATCTCGATGAGTCGACTTTGACGGCTTAATAAGTCGACTTGGCGATAAGTGATAAGTGAAATGGAATTTGTGGAGCGCCGTTTATCCAGCCAGCGACTTCTAACAACAAACCTTTGGTTGACATGGACAGACACTAGGCACGTTCTCACACACCAAAAAGCGCGACTATTTGGGTCGCGATTTGGAGCGCGACCCAAATAGTCGCGCTCTTTGTCGTGTTCACACAGCCAAAAAAGCGCGACCCAAATCGCACCGGTACGATTTCTATCAAACTGCGCGTACGCGATTCTAAATGTTTAGCGTGAAGTTGGCATGCATCCTGTGCTTAACTCGCGCGCCCGCCTTGCATGATGGGATATAAAAAACCGGTATTTTTTGGTGCACCGTTCACACAGCAAATAATCGCGACTATTTTCAAAAAGACG